>JAOTQR010078850.1:0-10979 GCA_025774065.1 Solanum ossicruentum
AGTGTGACCTCAAATCAGTTGGTGATAGAAAAAGAGAAAAAAATTGGAAAACTGAAGGCAAAGAGAAACAAGAATAAGGAATGAAAACAGTGCATTGTTTTTTGTTTTGCTATGTAATGGCACACTGAAACTTTTTATTTTGCGTGCTTATGTTGAAAATGGTCATTTTGTGTGCTTATGTTGCGCTAGTGGCCATATTTGTCAATGTACTGCATCTTTGTAAGTAGACGTGTGTTGAATCTTATCTTTTGAAGTTTATATCTGAACAAGTGTTCTGTTGTTGCTGAGGTTTTATTTTTGGGCAACATCTTTGTAAGAAGACTGTCATGTTTTTTCTGAGCTTGTGAACTTATGTCATATTTTTTTTCTGCGCTTGTTTTTTTTCTGAGAAGATTGTCATGTTTTCTTCTCAGTACAATAGGTAACTGTACTGAGCTTGTGAACTGCTTTACGAGTATGCTGCTTGTCATGTTTTTTTATGTTGCAAGCAGGTTGGAAATTTTTCTGTTTAGGTTATTTCGTTTCTAATGTAGTTCTAGTTGCCTCACCGGGTTTTATTCTCATCTTTGCAGATTGAGAACATGTGAAACTAAGCACCAGAGCATCTGCTATGCTCAGGCTTTCCTTTTTAGTTTTTGTTTTGGTCTGTCGTGGGGTTCTGGGGAGTATGCGCAACTCTTAATAATAAAAAGTTGCTTATATCTGAACAAGTGTTCTGTTGTTGCTGAGGTTCTATTGTTGGGCAACTTCTTTGTAAGCAGATTGGCAGGTTTCTGTGCGAGATTGGGAATTTGACTGTTTTAGGTTTACCAATTGTCTTTTGTAAGAATCGTTTCTTTTTCTTTATGTTCTCTTGTATATCTATTTTGCTGCGAAAGGGATTTATAACTGAAACTAGATTTCTTTGTTTTTTACTTTTGGCATGTGTCTCCTCCGAGTAATCGTATCCGTAGAATATTTTTCTGTTATGAACTTTAGTTGATACATCTAGAAGCAGCAGGACAGAAATTTGTCTAATGGATAAAGCTTGTACTCCCTTCGTCCCAATTTATGTGACATCTTTTGTATTTCGAGATTCAAACAACTCTAATTCGAAATTTGAAATGTGTTACATAAATTGGGACGGAGAGGGTACTAACTCATTTGAAGGAGCTACATCTAATGCTTTCGGACCTTTACTACTGTATTGGGATGCTTCATTATTATGGTGTCATTAACATTACTACTAGTGTACAATCCTCTTCAAGGATAAATTTGAGTTGTATTACTTTGTGGGTACTAATTACCATTGATCGGTGCCTACTAACTTCAGTTTCAACTCAATTACATACCCGAGAATTAGAACTAGAGTGAATTGCAGTACGAAGCCTGTGCGACTGGAAACGAACTTGAATTTCAACGGCCGAGATAGTAATAACCATGAAGTGAATCGTGAAGATGATGATAGTGAGAGGGCGGACGATTTGAGAAATGTGTAGGAAGAGAATGAGTTTGTGGAGGTATTTGGAATTGGAAGCAGGAAAGACGCTCTACTTGGCTTCACCTTCTCTTTCTCTGGCTTTGAGATTTTGGAATATTCTTGTGAAAGACTCGGAGATCCTTTTAACTCTGGATGAAGCTTTGAAGACTTTATATAATGTTGTTCTGATGGCTGTTAATGCCATTTCAATTCTTATGTCTGAGGATCACATAAAGCTTCTAGATGTGACAGATTGTGGGACTAAAGAACTGAGTGGTCCAGTGCTTATAAAAATTCTTGAAAGATGCAAAGAGGCAAAGACTGGATTTGGAGCTGGTTACAAAGTCGAAAAATCAATTCTGCGAGCTGTATATGACTGCCCATTCCGTGGTTTGGGAGTAAAGGGGTCAAATGGTATCAGCTGAGCCCTTGGCCACTGTCATCCTAGGTCCCAAGTTCTTGGATACTACTGTTTATCAGCTGAGCCCAATTGAGGTGAGAAAATCATGGTATCGTAATTGAAATATATAGCTAATAAGTTTTGTTATTTTGGTCATGAAAATGTCCCTAAAGTGACTTCTTTCCCAAAAGTTACTATTATTTTGGCATCACCTACTGAAAGATTTTAATAGTTTATCCAAATTACAGATCTATTGGCAACATCAACTTGGAAGTTATTAAATCTTTTTATTTTCTATCTTGGTGTTAGGATTTGGCATTGGCCACTACAGTAGCAAGGCCATTTTATTTATACCGTGCGGAAGATGTTGCTAAGGAGATAGTTCTTTCAAGAGAAAGGTATGAATCAGTTAGGTGAGTGTTCATTTTTGCTACTGAAAATAAAGCTCTTACGCAGGAATGAATCCACCAGATGAAGTGCGGGCCTCTGACCACGTGACCATGATGTCTAAGCCCCAACAACTTTATACTACTCTTCCGAGAATTGCCAACAAGTATAACTAATAACTGTTAGTTAAGAAGAATAACTGCAGGTCTGAGAATAAAACTTCAGACAATTCACATATCTGATGCATTTATATGGCCATAGAAATCCTAGTCAATTTGATGTTTCTATCATTGTCTATCAATTGTTATGTAAGCTGAAAATGTATTAGAATTATAATGAAACTGGACAGGTGGTGGGATTTATCCAAAACCAAGAGCTATTAGAGCCTAAGAGATCTCACAAGTGGTTATAATTATGCTCAATTAGGCCAACTCGATGCAAAAAAATAATGCTCAATTCGGCAAATCATAACAATAAAACAATATTCATTTCACAATAAAACAACATTCACTAAACACAACATTTGCTAACCGGCATCACTAAACAACATTCATTAACCTGCAGATTTTATAATAACAACAAAATAACATTCATTTGACAATATCATCAAGTCACTAACTTAACCAAACCATACTACATCATCTTGGCAGCTACAAATCCAAGCATAACAGCCCAAGAAACTACAAGGACGCTTGTTAGTTGATAACACTTTCAACTCCAACTTCAAAACTTTATCAAGTGGTCTGCTTTTCTTCAAATTTGCACTTCTATAACCATCATTCGAATTCAAATTTGATAGTTTTTCCTCTTTCTCCAAGTCTGAACTTTCATTATTAGCAGATACATCTTTCAAATATGAAATTCCAGCACAATCCATATCCTCCACAATTTTCTTCAGATGGTTTCTTTCCTTGCGAATAGAATCTAATTCAACTTTTTGATTATGAATCATCAAAGACACATGAGGTAGGAGTTTTTCATCTAACGAATTCCAATAACCACAAGAGTTTGATCCAAGATGACAACATCTATAGAACCGACGTCCATCGTTTTTAATGGTCATTGCAGTAAATAATTTTGCACTCAATCTACATTTATATGTACGAGACTCTAATTGTTGATGAGAAGAAATAGAAGTAGATGTCGACATTTGAAGATAATTGTTTTGGATTAGACAAACTGGCAAAAAATAACAGGGTGCTTCACGCAGCAGAGCCTTCAACGGTTGGTGGTTCAGGGCACGCGTTACATTGTGCTAATGTGATTACATTAGTAGAGAAGTATTTGAATCCATCTGAATCCGTAGACCTTAATTCATGAGAAAATGTCTACCAAATATTGCCGGGAAACCTGAAGAAAGCAGTGAATTCGAAATTCAGCAAGAATTGACATTTGTAAGGAGATAATAACAGAAAACCTTACTTCATCAATGGCGATTTTCAAATCGATAAAAAGTCAAATTCATACTTGAGTGGAAAAACGACAACAAGAAAGCCCTAGTTCTTCACTGAATTGGCCTTCGTTTTGGTTATCCGAAGCCTGACGAGCTGATGAGAAAGGAAATGGATGCAAAAATGGCTGCCAAGAAAGTGTTGTAGCTTTAGGTTAAGTCTTGGAGAAATGATATAATGTTTTAGGACTTTATTATGGGTGGGTCATGAGTTATTTTGGTTGGTTCATGTGTTATTTTGTTTGTAATGAATTTTTTTAATTAAATTTGTTAATTTTTTAATTAATTGATAGAAATATGTTATATTATTAATTAAAAAATTAATTATCTCTTTGTTAAGTTGAAGGGTAAATCTAAGCCATTTTACTAATGTCAGGGGCATATTTGGCCTCAAAGGTTAACGAAGGTTATATTTGACCCTTTACATATATTTGAAAGGTAAATTTAACCTTTTTCTGTATAATAAATTATTAACTATCTTCTACCGAGTAATCAATAAATAATGGATATTTGCACATAGTATATCAACTTATTATAATTATGCAAATAAGACATATTACTTGACATAAAAAAATACATTAACTAGTGTACCAAAAATAATCAATAATTCTAATATTTTTTTTGGATACACCATTTTCAATATATTTAATATAAAAAACATTAGAATACAAACTAATAGTAATTGTAGTATTTAATAATATATGTCTTTGTTTACTAGATCAATTTAATATTTAGTTCAATATAAATACATAATAAATTAGAGCATTTGACTAGCAATTCTCCATATCTACACATAAAATAAAAATTTAATACGTTGATTTTTAAATATATTGAAAAGAAGAATATATAACGAATTAATAAATTAAATTATTAGACAAGGAAGCAGTGATTATGGGGAAGGTGACACAGACGGCGATGCAGTAATTGGAACAAGTATTGTCACCTTCATTCACCCTATATTACTAGTTTCCCTTTTTATTTATTTTTTTCGTTCAAACAACAATGAGTAATAAAAAAAATTACAAATATTACTCACCTAAAAAACAATTTATTATTTATCAATCATAATCAAACTAAATTCAATCCAATAATGAGCTACTATAATATGACTAATTAAAACTAAGAAACATGCTAAACAATATCTTTACATGATTTATGCAATAGCTAATAACTAAATAATTGAAAAAAATTGATCACTCTTCTATGGCCACAGAACCATCATCAATCAAGTGATCTATATTTCCTTCAGAATGTGCAAAGAAATCTGCTACATCCAAATGTGTGATGTCAACTTGACTTTCAGAGATAAAATTCACTTCATGATTTTTCTCATTCTTCTTCAGTGACGCCCGATAAAGCTCAATCAAGTGTTTGGGAGTACAACGACACGTGAATGGTAGCCTTTTACACCACATCGATAAAACCCTGATTTAACTGTTCCATGCTTTTCATCCTTTCTTTTTTCCTTTTTCTTTGATGAATGAGTAAAACCAAGAAAAGAATTCCATTCTTGGCCATAATCACGACCATGACCACGACCACGACCGCGACCTTTTCCACGCTTATCATGGTCAGCATACACCTCATTCACTTTAGGGGTTTTAGGAAGTGCTGTAGATCCAATTGGTCATTTCTCATGATTTTTCATTAATAAATTATTATTTTGTTCCGTCATGAGAAGATGAGAAATCAATTCAGAATACTTCGTGAAACCTTTTTCTCGATATTGATGTTGTAACAACACATTGGAGGCATGAAAAGTAGAGAACGTCTTTTCCATCATATCGATATTAATGATTGTTTCTTCACACAGTTTTAGTTGAGAAGTGATTCTGAACATAGCAAAATTATACTTGTGAATAAACTTATAGACTTGTACCCTCAGATGAATCCAATCATTTTGTGCCTTTGGATATATGACCATCTTCAAGTGATTATATCTTTCTGTGAGGCTTTTCCACAAAACAAGCAGATCCTTGACTGTGAGATATTCGATTTTCATAACTTCATCAAGATGATGATGTAAGAATATCATGGCTTTAGCACAGTCATGTTTTGATGCTTTAATTTCGTCTTTAATGGTCTCTTCGAGACCCATAGCATCTAGGTGGATTTCAGCATCTAACGCCCATGAAAGATAGTTCTTGCTAGATATTTGAAGGGCAATGAACTCAAGTTTTGTAAGGTTAGCCATTTCAATAAAAAGAAAATAAATAAATAAATAAATAATACCTTAATCCAGAATCTTTAAGATGGTAGAGTCTTGTGCTGATAACGTGTTATGAAACTGTATAAAATGATACAAAGAAAAAAGTAGAGGAGAAGAGAGAAGATTTCTTATTGCTCCTGAATAATATTCAGATATGTATTACAATGAAGGAAATCCAGGAAAAATCTAACTTGGTCTCCAAGTAAGAAACAAAATTGTTCTTCAAGTAGGATTCCTAACTCTAGAAGAAATCCACATAATAGACTTTCATGTCATGCCTAAAGCCCCATTAGGACAGACTGGCACCCGTTGCCATTAAGGCCCGGGAGAATCAACCTGTATCTATACACTCTCTATACATATTATGAGGGATTTCTACCTTTGACATGCCTTTAAGAAAATAAACAGTGATAACAAGCCAAAAGGGAATGCATATGGCTAGGTTGTTGGGGCCGCGGTGTATAAAGTATGAGACATGACCACACATTAATTTACACAGTTTACAAAGCCTCTAGATAAGGAAAAGTATCTAACAAGGGTCGGGACAGGCCCCACCTTAACTAACTGTACAATACAAACATATAAGCTCTAGACACAAACAAAGCTCCGAAGCAACCTGGAGCTTGGTATCAACAACTGGATGTCCTGTACTCCTACTAGGGAGATCTACTAGCACATGTACTTGCAACATGAAATGCAGGTCCCCCATAAGGGATGTTAGTATGGGATAATGTATTGAATATGTAAGGAAGGAAATACTGTACATGAAGTAACAACTCAAATGAAACCATGCACTGGTGTAAGACTAGAGATCACCTTTGGTTATACTTTGATCAGTGGTAAAACTATATCGGGATCGTCCCTGGCTAGGTTCTTCCTTAACCCCTTGGGCTACCACCCGTGATAGGATAGTCCTTGGCTAGGTGATTCTTCCACTCCTCGGGCTACCACCCATCAATAAATAGTATACTTTATCTTTCAATTACCTTTGAGGTGATTCTTTTGGTGGTCATAATATTGGAGCTGTAGGACTGCAGATGTAACATGTGACATGTAGATAATCATACAAGGCAATATGACAATGAAGATAGTACATTACATAAATAATGAAATGCGCATGAGATGAAATAACTTCTGAACTTTATTTTGCAACAAGAACCCATGTAACTTGGTATACAAGCATGTATAGAGATTTGAAGGTGACTATATATGGGAGCATATGAACATGTGCAAGAGTGTAAATACAGTTAATAGTTGTGTTGGAGTTGGTAAGTGCCTTTATGTGCCAAGGAGGGATCTATGTTTCATGCCAAACAATAAGAAATCAAGTAGCCTTACATACCTCATTGTATGACCTCGTTACTACCTCGAGATAACCTTCCCTTCCTCCAAATATTTATCTACAACATAGTAGGTAATAAAACTAGCATTAATAGCCAATAGATACACCTTGGCAGCCCAATCACATAAAAATAACACCCTGGCAGCAAACAAGTATTTATAAACCCGAGCGCATTCTTTCAACCTTTCCGCCCCTAATCATATTTTCTAATACACCTTCACATGTACACATCATGTGCACCTTGTTTTAGTACCATAGCAGTCTTACAACAGCCCACAAAGAATAACACAATTCTACACAACCTACAAATGGAAGGCATAACGTTACGACCCTTTGCCCCATTTTGACGTCGACAACTCCAAACCCATTCCAACTTCAACCAAACTGTTACCACAACATTTATACATACAAACAACCTTGAACTAATATTAGAACAGTAACAAATCAATCATTAAGTATGTAAGGCAATAGCCTTCCATCCAACAGCCCACAAGTTCATACTAAGAACATAATTATAATATCATATAAGGACTCACTTTTGTAAACTGTAAAAGTGGTGAAGCAGCCTGGTTACATTAAAATGAACTTTTATTAAATATATAAGTATTACTTCATAATACAGCCAACTAAGAAGACAAAAACATCTTAATTAACAAGAAAATTATACAAGAATCCTTGGATACATTTTGTCCAAGATTTCCAGCACATGTGTAACTAGCTTGTTTCTTTGGTTTTCATAAAAAAACTATGCTAAGTGCATAAGTAGATTTACTTACCTTTAAACTCAAGGTTTAGAGCTTCTTTAGGGATCCTTGTAAGGTTGTGAAGCTTGTTTTTCACCCCTTTGAAAGAGAGCAAAGAATAACCAGGAAAGCAGATTATTTTTGTCCAAGTTGAAATGGCTTTAGTGTGCTATTTTTATCCCCTTTTAAAAGCTTTATTAGCCAACTTACTTTTTATTTCCTAGGCTTAATATGTTAAGATGGTGATGCAGCTTCTTTCTCCTTTCACTTGGGCCTTAAGGGGCTCCAAATTGATGAGCCTTTGCTGCCCATTTTTCAACTTTCTTCTTAATTAGTTTGGGCCTAATTTATCAAAGACATTGTGATGTCTTTGGGCCCCTTTTCATATCCTCCTTGGGCTGAAAATGTAGTTCATTTATGATGCTAAAATATGGACTAAAGTTACACCCTTAACACGGACTTTATTTATAATCGAACTTGGACAAATTCAACGTCGAGCCTCGTCTCTATTTAGCTAGCAAATTTAAGCTAAGCAAGTAGGTGACTCACCAGCTAGCTTCTTAAGCCTTACAAGCACCTCAATTCTCTCACTTTGTTTAGTGCCGTGATCTCCTCAATTCGACTTAAAATTTATTTACACTTGACCCTCTTCAGCGTTAAACATACATATCACCCTTTAATTGGAGATTCAAGCACTTTTAAGAATTGGCGCTAATTTGAACAAACCATATCATATTTCATTTGCATTGTACTAGTATTATAAGATGTGGGGTATTACATCCTCCCCCCCTTAGGAACATTCATCCTCGAATGTTAGCATAATTGGATAGCTTAACCAAGTTTAAACCTTTACTTACACAATACTTTTGACAACACATTAAGTATTCAAGCACATGTACCTATTAGTGTCCCTATTCTGCATGTTGCACTTCCTCTTTAGCTTCAAATAAGTAAGGGTATTTTTATTTCATCGCATCCTCGGCCTTCCATGTTATTTCTTCTGCTTGCTGGTTTCTCCAAAGTACTTTTACTGAAGCTATTTCTTTATTCCTTAGCTTTTTAACTTGACGATCTAGAATAGCAATAGGTACCTCCTCATAGGTGAGATCTTTTGTAACCTACATATCCTCAGTAGGAGTGATACGAGATGGGTCACCTGTGCATTTTAGAAGCATTGAGACATAAAAAACTGGATGAACATTGAAAGCTCTTAATGTAGCTCTAGTTCATATGCAACCCGCCCGAACCTCTTAATAGTCTGATACGACCCTATGTAACGTGGGCTCAGTTTTTCTTTCTTACCAAATCTCGTAACCCCTTTCATTGGAGACACCCTTAAAAATATCCAATCCCCTATTGAGAATTCCAGTCCTCTCCTTATAGCATTCGCATATGATTTGTGACGACTTTGGACTGTTTCTAGTCGCTGCTATATTATCTTAACTTTTTCCATGGCTTGTTGTACTAGATCTGGCCCAAGCAAGGTAGTTTCACCCACTTCAAACCATCTAATCGGCGACCTACATGTCCTTCCATATAAAGCTTAATAAGGTGCCATCTTGATACTCCCGTGGTAGCTATTATTATAGGCAAACTCAACAAGTGGAAAATAGTCCACCCAACTACCTTTAAAGTCCAACGCACAAGCTCGCAACATATCTTCAAGTGTCTGAATGGTGCGTTCTACTTGACCGCCTATTTGAGGGTAGAAAACCATACTCAAATTCACTTATGTCCCTAAACTCCTTTGGAAGGACTTCCAAAACTTTGCAGTGAATTGAGCTTCTCGGTAAGATATAATAGAGACTGGAACCCCATGTAGATGACTATCTCTTTAAGGTATAGCTTGGCATACTCTTCAGCTGTGTAATCACTCCTGACTGACAAGAAGTGTGCTGACTTTGTGAGTCTATCAACTATTGCCCATATGGAGTCAAACTTCTGAAATGAGAGAGGCAAACCGGTAACAAAATCCATATTGATCATATCCCACTTCCATGTTGGAAGCTCTATACACTGCATATAACCTCCTGGCGTTTGATATTATACTTTCACTTGTTGGCAATTCAGACATTGAGCCACAAATTCTGCAAGGTCCTTCTTCATGCCTACCCACCAAAACATTCCCTTCAGGTCATGGTTCATCTTAGTTGATCCTAGATGGATAGAATATCGGGAATGATGGGCTTTTTCCATTATCCTCTTTCCTAATCCATTAATATCAGACATACATAATCTATTTTAGCAGTAAAGTACTCCATTTTGTGTAAGGTCAAAGCCCTTTATCGTACCTTGACTGACCTTTTCCTTAAGCTGTCGTAGAACAGGATCTTCGAACTATTTTTCTTTTACCTCCAATACTAATGAAGACGCTACTGCATTATGTACAATAACCCTTTCTTTTGGAGTTTCAAGAAGGCGAACTCTTAAACTGGCTAGCTGACATAGATCCTTAGCCACTCCTCGACTTATCATAGCTTGATCACCAGTATTCATGACTGCTTTACGACTCAGAGCATCGGCTACCACATTTGCCTTCCCTGGATGGTGTAGTATATCAACGTCATAATTCTTTCTTAGCTCTAGCCACCTCCGCTATCTTAAATTTAGGTCTTTCTACTTAAAGGTGTATTGTAGGCTCTTATGATCAGTATATATGTTAACATGAACCCTATACAAATAGTGGCACCATATTTTCAGAGAAAATACAACCGCTGCTAGCTCAAGATCATGAGTTGGGTAGTTTTTCTCATGTGGTCGTAGTTGCCTAGACACAAAAGCAATTACCCTACCACTTTGTCAGTACACACTCTAAGCCAACTCTTGAAGCATAGCAATACACTGCATACCCCTCAGTACCTTTTGGAAGTATTAGCACAGGTGCAAAAGTTAGCTTATTTTTCAGCTCCAGGAAGCTCCTTTCACATGCATCATTCCATTGGAACTTGGTCGCCTTATGTGTCAACTTTGTTAGGGGTGCAAAAATAGA
>JAOTQR010078851.1:0-10978 GCA_025774065.1 Solanum ossicruentum
TATATATAATGTCGGGTTGGTTTGACCTCAGTTTGGTTTTTTAAAATTCAAACCAAACCAAACCAAATATAGTCAGTTTTTTTCGTCAATACCAAACCAAACCAAACCAAACCACTAAGCGGTTTTTTTTGCAGATTGGATCGATTTGTCGGTTTGGTGCAGTTTACGGTTTGGTTCTGTACGCCCCTAGACTAGCAACATAGAAAATATGAACGAAAATTTGTCTCTTGCACTAATCGAAATTTTTTTTTAAGTAAAAATAAGAATTTGTTAGGTATATAAGTAAAAAAAAATAATGCATAAAAATAAAAAAATTATTATATGTAAAAACGAAGATATCTTGTAAAGAAACATAAAAGGGAAAAATTATATTAGAGCCCCGTCGAATCGTTCAAATTTATATTTACTCTTCTATTTTTCTCATGGTATTTTATTGATAGCAATTATTGTTCATCATTTTGTTGAGTGTCTCTTCAGTGTTTCACTTTTTTTATTGACTTCAATTTATTGAGTGAATATAACAACAACATTATCCCAATGCCACAAAGGTTTCCGCCCATTGCGGGGTAAGGGGAAATCGGGTGTACGCAGTCTGATTCCTATGTTTAAAAACATAGCGCGACTACTTCAAGATGACCCATGATGAGCGTCGAAAGTTGCATTGACTAACTGTCACTTCACAATTGAAAGAAGCGTAGACAGTTTAAAGAGTCATTTTGCTTTATTCCATCATATTCCAAAGTCAAAAAATAATGAATATTTGACTCAATCCAAGATTGATGGAAAATTTATTGAGTGAATATCATGAGCAAAAATGATATCGCACTGATGATTTAACCTGTCCAAAGTAAAATGAGACTCAAATGAATGAAAAATTTCTTAAGATTTTGATTAAGCATATTATAATCAAATGACATATTCTTCTAAGATTTTCTCTGACCTAACCTCTCTTTCTAGCCCATCATAAATTCATATTGTTGGTGGATTCAATATGAATACTAATCATAAAGGATCTCTTTCTTCATTAAATCTCTTTTTGCCTGATTTTCTTTATCTCATGTTTATCTTTTTTGTCTTAGCTTGTTGGACAATTATTGTTGTTACTATAAATAATAAAGATAATTGTGTAATATAAATTTTGATTTTTCCAATTAAATAACTTCATACAAATTTCATATAATTAATGTGATATTCAATATGAAGTTAAATCAATTTATAAACATAGACTAGATGAAAGGAGAGAAGAGTCAAGTCCTCTGAATTCACATATCAAAGTTTCCTTAGGAAAATTATTCCCCTCAAGTACTCGAGGTTATGAAATATATCCTCGCAGGATAAAATAACTAACGACAAGCAAATAGCGGCACCTCAAAATTGTTGTCCAGTGAACCACTCAATGGCTTGTAATCACACTTGAATTTTTCAAAACAACACTTATTCTTCTTGAAATCTGTCTTGAACTTTTCTACCAAAAGTCCCTTAGTTTTCTTCTTAAGTTCTCAAGTTCTTAAGTTGTACCAATATCTAAGAAGGATTCGGATACTTATAACCAATAGAATGATATAATGATTCATGTATAGTAGACGAAATGTTACACCGAGATACGACAGGTCGCATGAATGTTCATGAACAAAATGAATTCAGTCATAGTTGCAACTTTAATAATTTTCAATACACTAATCTTTATAGAATGTATCATTATTCATTCAGTATCCATTATACATTGAACCTAACAATGTGATTTGAGATATTATGTAAAAGTTTTCTTCTCGTGATTATCGAGTACATGACCTTCAGATAGGAATAATCATTGTCACGGGCCGTAAAGTTGGGTGCATTTATAGATGCTCTTGTACTAGTGTCACTAGGTCTTGGGGTTGTTAACTTGTTTTGATTTTAACTCGTCAGATCGCATTTATAGAAAGTGCCCTCTTCGTTTCATATTAGGTGATTTATTGGGTCATTTTACATATATCAAGAAAAAAAATAAAGACAAAATTTAATTATGTTTTTTCATTTTTACCCTTTCAAACTCGACACACTAATTTAATGCATCATTTATTTCTCATACAAAACTCAACTTTAGAAACTTAATTAATGAAGGGTAAACTGGAAAAAGATTTCAACATATCCCTTGAAAAGTAAACAATTCATTTATTTTAAACATCAAAAATTTCCCAATAATTTCACTTAATATGAAACGGAGGGAATAGTTGATTATTCTGATTTTTCCTCTGCATTATTTATTTGGTTTATTGATTAATAAGGAGATGGGATGCGCCTGCAGGTATGGTAGATGCCCTTACGACTTAATGAAATTTTGGATCGTAACCTATTCGCTATGCAAAAAAGATTAATGATTGGCTTAAGTAAATAATGTGATGGTCTTCAACATGTCTCCATTGCAAAAGTTATCCACCTCACAACAAGTTTCTCGGCCGCCAAATTTATGGCACATGCATCTTGATCATCTTTAACGGTTTAGTCAGCTAGTAATATTATATGTTTTGGGCCTAAGTCCTCACAATGTTTAAACGTGTCATTAGTAAGTAAGGCATGTTAGTTACGTACCTAATATCTCTCATGTGTTTTGTCGATGTGAGATTTCTCATCTTAAAATGAGTTGTTACGTGCACCGCCCTTCTATGGGCTCAGCGTCTTCGCCAAGGTTCGCCCCACCGCATGGGGTTCGTCTAGACTCGGTATTGAGGTTTTCTCCATCTCATCGAAATTTGTTTAAACTCAGTTGAACTCTAGCTCACATCGACAAAGATGACACAGGAATAATTCTAATACCATCTGTAATAGCCCAGTCTACTAGTGTATCTAACAATCCATCTGGAGATATATATCAAAATATCTATATTCAACTAGTTTTTCGACAAAAGGTATTTATTTGACCACCCTTGGGTGGATGTAACTCTACCCCTAGCTAAGTATATAAGTAAATAAGTCCTACTTACTAGTGACGCGTTTTAAAATCGTAAGGACTTAATCTAAAACAAACAATATCATTAACGGACTGAGCTGTCATATTATCCATCACCATGCCGTATTAAATTAGTTTCTTCTTTGTTGTCTTCTCATAAGATCTCTTTTTAATGACAATTGAACCATTGGTCCTATGGCGAAACAAACGAGACTTCTATGTGCTTTAAGTCTACTATCAAATCATAATCTATTTCATTTACTGCACTGAGATATTTGGGTTCCGCACATGGGTATTTCTTATAAAGAAAATCTGATACACAAAATCTAGTAAAAAATGTTCTTGCCATAGTTAAAACTATAATGGCAGATAAAACAATTATAATAACATATTAAGTGAAATTCTATAAAAAAATAATTATAATAACATATTCAATGAAATTCGACAAGTGAGATTGATGGAGGATAAAATATACTCATATCGTCTTACCAGCCACCATCTCATAAAAATAGAGAGATTATTTTCGAATAACCCTCGTCTAAAAAGATCAACTAGATATGAAAAAAAAGAAAGAAAAAAAAATAAATGATAATGAAAAATAAATAATAGTATATAAATACGGTAATATAATAAAAACACGACTAGTCGTACTATATCACAACCATATATCAATCTATTCTTACTAGCTTACTAATCTCATTTTGTCTTCTTCATGATCTTTCGAAATTTATTTTACTAACTTTCACTAGACACGTAATTATTTGGATTCAAATAGAAATAAAATGAAATGAACTTAAAAGGATAATAAAAATGTCAGCATTTTCATGACAAATCAGGAGGTAGTCCCCATAGGCGATCTCTAAACTGAATAATTTCCTATTGTATGACAGCCAATTCATTAGTCTCTGATACCATAGAGCCACTGTTAAGGCTATTGTTTAAGAAATAATCACAAGTAAATCAAAGCAATGATTAGATTTAAACTTTATGAGTTCATGATTTTAATTTTTTAAAATTAATATTCAGTTTTAAATTTAATAATTTAGATACTTATTAATGATGTGAAGTTTGCTACTCAACCTATTCCCAAGAGGGAAAATATTAAGTGTTTGGGGTTCATCATCCAGAGTAATGGTGATATCGACGATGATGTCACATATCGTATTGTGTGACAAGAAAATACTCCCTAAATTCAAAGGTAAGTTTTACAAAATAGTGGTTAGACTATCTTTGTTGTATGGGCCGGAGTGTTGGCCAATAAAAAATACACATGTTTAGAATATGCATGTCGCAGAGATGAGGATGTTGAGATGGATGTGTGGTCACACCAGGAGTGATAAGATTAGAAATGAGACCATTCGGGAAAGCTAGAGGTGGCCCCTGTGGTTGATAAAATAAGAAAAACGAGACTGCGATGGTTTGAACATGTGCAGAGAATGAGTACCAATGTTCCTATTAGCGTTAGGAGATGCGAGAGGTTGGTTTTTGAAGCTACATGGAGGGGTAGAGGTAGACCGAAAAAGTACTGGGGAGAAGTGATCAGACAAGATATGGCGAAACTTGATCTCACCGAGGACATGACCTTAGATAGAAAGGAGTAGAGATCACGAATTAGAGTAACAGGCTAATTTGTTGGTAGGGTTAGGTGGATGTCTGGTCTTGGGGTACAGTAGGGTAGCAGGAATAGTCGTATTTATGTCATGTGTATCACTATCTGTCGTATGTGTTAATTTTATCATATTTACATATTGTTATTTCCTTTATTTTCTTGTTATCATATCTAGTTTATTTTGCTTATGAGTTTTTGAGACGAAGGTTCCTAGGAAACAACCTTTCTAATTCTATGAGGTAGTGGTAAAGTATGCGTACATTCTATCTTCGTCAGACCCCACTTATGAGATTCCACTGGATATGTTATTGTTGTTATAGATATTTACTAATGAATAATTTTAAAAAAATTACAAAATTTGAATCGAAATTATTAGACTCAAAGGCTGGCTCCACCCATAATCATGAATGAAAAATTAATCATAACTAAAACATTTGATTAGAACACTAGTTGAAAAATAGCTATAAACTCTTCAAGGAAAATATAAAAAAGGGTAAATTTTTTTAAAAAAAATATATGAAATTGAATAAAAATATCATCCGTTAATTTTGATTCAAAAATAACCCTACCATTAATACTTTGATCAAAAATCCTAAAATATCGAATTGCAGATCTTCTAATTAATGATCTGTCGTGCACGGACTAGCTTAGCTACAGCTAATGTTCAACTTTTATCATGTACGTGTTTTAGTTTAATTTATGTGACGATTTTAATTTATATATTAAAAAAATTAAGAAAATGAGAAGATTGAATGCTAAAGCGGATGCATATGAAATAAAAAAATGTGACATGACTTATTTATGTAATGAACATTTCCTCTTAGTTATATGATCAACAAAATTAATCAATTAGTAGAGAGAACGAGATTATTCTTCTTCTTGGAAGACAAAGTTGCTTCTAAAGTTTGAAAGTAGGTAAAAATTTATTTTCGAAGTTTAAAATTATAGTGTCCAATAAAACCACTTCGACATATATTTTCACATGCTCAAAAAATATCTTAATTAAAAAAATCTAAATTCATTATATTGACAAATTTAAGTGATTGAGGATATATTCAGAAAAAAATACCTTTAAGATTTGTGGTTTAAATTTACCATATTATTTATTTTATAAATTTATGCCATTAAGAGTGTAATGGAAAATTCAACCCCAAATTATTTTAAAATCAGAAAAATATCAGTCTTTAAATCTTTTTAGAGTATAAAATGAAAGAAAGTATTTTTCCTATAATTTATTTATCTTAATTTTTTTAAATCGTTTAAAATGGAATTGATTTTTTCTCTTTTGACAACTCTTTAATTCTAACTTTATGCATGACATGCTTAAAATAATAAGATTAAAAGACATTTTTGTTTCTTTTTAGTTGTTACGTCGTGTATTCTGATAGTCAATATACTAATCTTCTTAGTTAAATTAGAATACAATAATTCTATATTCTAATATAAAAATTTAGATATTCAAAAAAGTATTAAAAAAAATTCATTATAAATTTTGTGTGTGTATATGTATATTACTCAAAATTTATATCGCTTGACTCTTAAAAAATTATGACAAATTAAAAAAATGAAGGAAGTAATACCTTTTACGAGGGACACTTTCACAATAACTTGCTCATAAGCTTGAAATTCCATATCTCTAACCTTGAGATACGCATACTCTTTATGTGGACTATTGGCTTTTAGGAATTTAACTTGGATACTTCTTACTTTATCCCGAGAATCCTTCACCAAATAAACCCCAAGGATGTAACACTCCGTGAAGTTACTAAAACGCCCCTAAACTTTGTTATGAGTATAACGTATCTTTCCATCAGTTCGAAAAATTGAGTCGGAAAATGGTCTCGACTCGGCTTTATCTATCGCGAAAAACGCTAATTATCTTTTTCAAAGAATAATTAAAACAGTGGGGTTTCTGTGCCCCTTCCGTGACGCAGAGAAGACGCGAAACCACACTTGTCTGTTTTTCGAAAAATTCGACGAGAACTGGAATTCTCGAAAAAGTGCATAAAAGCACTAGTGCACGTCGCACACCAGTACATGGGGGAGACGGTTTTTCTTCTTTAATTCGGGGAGGGCAATTTCATCTTTGCCAACATAATTTAATATTTCCAGGACGGTTTTCAAAGTATATTTCATACAAAAGAGGGTTTTAAACCCAACAATATTCTAAGTCTATTATTCTTACGCTAATTTAGAGAGAAGAAAAGGAGAGACAAGTGAGGGTTTCTAGAGAAGATTTGATTCTTGAAGAAAATCTCCTTTCCCGGGTATGTAAAGGCTACCCAAAAGCATGAAATGGTTCTTCCATGTGTTGAAAGTAGAGTTAGGATGCATAATTGATCCTTAAAAGGTCTTAAATTGTGATTCTTGAAAATTTCTTAATTTTTAGCATTTAATTCTTGAATATTATCTTGAGTTCTTAATTTTATGCTTTAAACTATACTTTACATCCTAATTTGATGATCATCACTTACAATGTTTACTGTATATTTTCATTACTATGTGATTATAATTTAACCCTTGCAAATTCTCTTTGTAAACACTTGAATAATGAACTTAGGGGGATGTCTAGAGCCTTGATTGTATAAATGTGATATTTGTTTTAGTCTGAATCCTGAGATGATGAGTGTTGATGATTGTGACAGTTGAAATTATACTGATAGAGTCAGATGAATATATTCCCTTGAATCTGAAAAGATAGTCTTGCCCGTAGCGATTGAGTGATGGGAACCCTTGATGAATTGATAAACTTATGAGTATGTCGAGTCCTGGAGAGTATTGAGTACAAAAAATAAGTAAGAGTGAGTTACACTTGAACTCATTACCTATGCGGCCAGCGTAGCAGAGGATTGGACTATGAGAACGGATGTTTCCTTAGTCCCAAAAGAGGACTTACTATTATTATAAACTCCCGGATGTACGCCCTTTTAATCTCGACAAGGTACTAGGCGGATGTCGCAGCGATAGCATTTCTATATCATCACCGGCTCATAGGTGATAGGTATAGGTCCAAAAAACTCCCAGATAGGTTTCATAATGATAGAACTCCGATGTAATATCATTGTTTTATGTGTTGATAGATAGTGAGGTGATAGAGTCTTGTCCTTTACTCTAAGATGAGGATGAGTGATTGATGAGTGACTGCTATATTGTTCCTTTTACTTTAGTCTGTTTTACATATAGTACATTTCAGTACTAATGCCTATTTGGCACTACATCATTTTATGATTCAGATTCCGTAGACAAAGGACTTTAGCAGCCCAATCGTTGAGGTTTAGAGCTTCGATTCCAGACCGTGGTGAGTCCTCTCCAGCATCTGGAGGATGATTATCTAATTATCTTTATGTCAGTATTTCTTTGATTGTGGTACCCATGGCCTGTCATGGTGCGTTCATGGATGTTAGTTATAGAAGCTTCACAGACATAGATGTGATGTTGATGTTGGAGATTCTTGTCCCTTTTCCTTTCTTTATATTGAGACCTTTGTTATCTATTCCATTTTCGTCTGATAGATTGATGTTGATAGTTTGAACCCACATAGATGATATCATTTATTATCATTCTATTATTCCTTCCACTGATGAATGAGTTGAGTGATGGCATTGGGCTAGGTGATCCACTTGGAGATTGACAATAGTCTTCGAGTGTCAGCCACGTCCAGGGTACCCTCTCGGGACGTGACAAAGAATTCACTTCTCCAGCCTCAAGCCATCCCACATCCCTTCTATGAAGGGTTTTCAAAAGGAGTTAATATGTCAATGCTAGAGTGATCACTACTATTGTAGGAGAATTCATGTAACAGTAGATACTTGTTCATTGACCTCCAAAGTCGACACATGCCCTTGAAATGTCTTCCAACAGTTGAATACTTCTCTTTGATTATTTATCAGTCTATGGATGAAAAGCAGTAATGAAGTGAATTGTGTGTCTAACTTCTTATATAATATTTTCCTAAAATTTTAATGTAAATTGAGTACCATGATTTTAGATGATAGAGAGGGATACCCCATGTAATCTTACTATTTTCTTCATATAGATTTTAGTCAGTACTGAGCAATATTATTCACTTTGGCCGGAATGAAGTGGACAGACATCGTTAGCCTATCAATTACATTTCATATAGAATCAAACTTTTCTAAGGTCTTGGGAAGACCCAGGACAAAGTTCATGGCTATCTTCTCCTACTTCCAATTAATCATGAATGAGATATCGGCCATTGGCGTTCATATATATTTCACTTGTTGCTAATTTAGCACTTAGACCACAAATTTAACTATGTATTTTTTTCATATCAGGACATCAATAAAGTCATCTTAAATATTGATACAACTTGATCACACCAGAATAAATAAAATATATCGTGAACCATGAGCCTTTGATAATATTTTCTCAATTATCTCATCTAGCTCAATGCATATGCCATCACATTAACCTTACATGGGAAGTATTGGATGGTGATATCATAATTCCTCCATATATAAGTACTAAACTAATATTCCTAATTAATGCTAATACTAATGTTGTGAGAACATCATATAAGTTAAAATTTCTTAAAGATCAGAAAGTTATTTCTCCATATATTATCTCTCTCTATATTAGAAAGTTATTTTTAAATTAAATCTGATGGAATAATCCAAGTGCAATGACTTGGAATCAAAATAAAAATAGTATCCGTACTCTAATTAGGTTTGGGGCTCCATGCAAATCTAAACAAGAATTAAATAGGGGACAAACTATAAAGTGTGACATAAAGTCACTATAAAAAGTCTTAAAGGTACACTGTTTGTAGGTATATTATTTATTTATTTTTTTCGTCTCAAATTAATTAAATTTAAATATTTTTTTAATATTTAAAATAATTAAATTATTTAAAATTTAAGATGAATATTTGACATTTTTTCATATTTATCCTTTTATTTATTGAAATTTTATATTTTCTAAGATAAATTACACTTCATATGTATAACTTCACAAAGTGTAATGGTAGAAAATATGATTTAAAATAATATCTTTGAATGTTTTTCTTAATTGTGTGCATTGCCGCACAAATTCAATTAAAATAGGATGGAGGGAGTATTACACTATTAGTTTGCCTTTGGCAGTAACGGAGCCAGAATTTTGTTTAACGGGGTTCAAAATTTTAAGAAGTAGACACACGAACTAAAAGAAAGTGGTTCAATATTTACTATATTTACATAAAAATTATTTTTACCATATATAAATAGTATAATTTTTTGCCGAATGAGGTTGAGATGAACCCCTCATCCCTATGTGGCTCTGCCACTACTCCTTGGTAATTTCTTTAGAGAAGTTATTTCTACTCCGTCTGTTTACTTTTTCTTATCATTGTTTTATTTTTCGAAATCAATTTGACCTAATTTCAAAGTTAAATTGAAATAACTAAATTTAATATATAAAATCTAAAATTTAAATAATTGAAAACTATACAAAAATTAAATGCTAGCTATAAGTTGCAATCTTTTTTCATATTAATATGATGAAAAAATACATCTTAAAATGTTGGTCATATAATTTGACCTTAATAATTGAAAGAATATACATATAATCATACATAGTAGTTTTTGTTTTCTTTTTTTTTTTTTTTGTCCAACTAAATGTTGAGATAAGAGCACTGAGCTAGAGAGCTACATGCGTTCAGGAGACTAATGTGAGCCATGTAATAATATGAACTTTTGATGATTAACAAATGAGTAGTAAATCAACATAATCAATATGCAAAAAGAAGGCTTCATTCACAGATTCTAGTAAAGGACTAGCTAATATATAGTTTAAGAGAGGGACAGAGAGAGACCGTGATTATTTGACTCTTGAGCGAGGAGTTTTTCTACGTAAAATTGTTAATTGTGCTTATACTTTTGATTCCGCACTTACTTCTTGTTTAGTTGTTAAAGATCGCAATCTCAACATGGAAGTTGAACCGCGACAGTTGCTAAATATATTATCAGGCTCCACTACATAACAATTCTCTCACTTGGAGACTGATACACTCGGCCTCCAAACACACAATACATGTATTTAAAAAAAATGGTTCCTCTATCATCAATATTTTCACACACCCCATCGCAATGCTTTCTTCTGTACAATCTACAGAAGATCAGCCGAGGCTTTGCACGACCTCAATTTTTCAATACCAACACACTTGGTCAACATGTCTGCTGGATTTTTTGCACCATCTATCTTCTCCAAACACATGTCACCTCTTCCACTGACTTCCGAGTGAAATGGTACCGTCTTCGGATGTGTTTTGTCTTCGAATGATATACTGGATTTTTCACCAACTGTATGACATTTTGACTATCTGTGTAAAGAATTTTGTCGTGCTGCTTCCCGCCTAATTCTTCTAAATAATCTACCAGCCATATCATTTCTTTCCCAGCTTCAGCTATTGCTATGTACTCAGCTTCAGTCGACGAGAGGGC
>JAOTQR010078852.1:0-10977 GCA_025774065.1 Solanum ossicruentum
AAACAGGGCAGCATACATATAGGTATACATCTACCATATTCAAGCCTTCCTATATACTCCAAGAACTATAATACATCTCTCCAACGCCCAACGCAAACCCCCCAACGTTAAAACATAGCATTACACTTCCAATGGGGATCCAATTCAAGCTAACCCTCATGTATACATTCACATATTTTCCCAACACTTCTTTCACCCCACAAGGACTATTTTCATGTCGAATAAACATAAACACATAACTATAAAACAATATATCAACATATGCAAGCTTGTCCCCAATTCAAACCCTAAATTCAAAAGTCACAATTCAAACTAACAACCAACTCTATTTTCATGTTTTACCTTCAATTTAACACATCCCTAACACCCCCACAATCTTTAATTCACATAACTGAAGCTAAAAATTAACATACCTTTCAATCCCTTACTAGACTCAAATGCCGTCAAACCAAGCATTTCCTTGACCGATTAATGCCTCCATGCCACTTAGGGGATCCAATATACAATGCTTGATGTATCAAATAATCGAAAGCTCGAAAAAAACGATTTTTTTTTCCTAGCACTGTAGCAACCTGAGAGGGTTCTACAGCCTTCTTGGTAGCTCTTTGTTTGTTGTTTTTTTTTTAAGTGTGGGAATACTTCTCTTGCCAAGATATATATATATATATATCAACAAAAGACACATCACATGACCCCATAAACAATTAAGTTTTTAAGGACTAAACTTAGAATAAAATTTACATTTGGTCCCAAACTTTACCAAATTGAACCAATTAAGGACTTACGGGTTCTAACATATCTTTGAACTCATATTAATTAAATTTATTTTTACTCTAACTAATATGTTTTAATGATGAGATGTTATGTTTTTTAATTATCAAACTTATCTCTCATTAATATTGGATCAAAATTTGTCTTTAATAACTGAAAAAAATTGGGGTCACTAAAAGTGCATTTATAATGACCGAAAAAAAATTGATTGATATAAGTATATTTATAACAACCGGAAAAAACATTGGTCACTGTAAGTATATTTATAACGACCGAAAAAAAATTTGGTCACTATAAGTGTATTTATAATGACCGAATTTACTTCCCTTCATTAAGAAATGGTCGTTAAAAGTCTTTGATCTTATAGTGTCAAGGAAGAGTCAAAGCTTATAATATTACACATGACATGTCCAACAACACCGCTACTTCATAGATAAGATCGGGGGCCAAGACAAGCAACCGGGCTCACCCTCATAGTCAACATTTACATAAAAGAAAGATAGCCTTAGAACATAGCATAAGACAATAAGCAATGTCCCCAAAATGGAGGACTCACCAACAAGCTTGAGTGAAATCGTACTACCCACGTGGATGGAGATGATTAAGTGGGGCTCTGGTTCCTACATGGTGATATCATGTAGGGGTAGAGTACGCGTTAGTACATTTGAATGTACTAAGCATGTAGGATGCAATACAACAAATGATAAGCACCATAATCAAAATGCATAACATAGGCAATGAATAAGCATATAGCAATATGGCATGTATGAATGACGCTTGAAGTAAATCGGGATTATATAGGACATAATCCATGTGTAAGGAGAGACCACTTTACCAAATATCCAAGGCCTACCACCTCGTTGGAAAGTCACATGAGGTACAAACCCCTTGATGTGGTTGATGAGGTACGAACCCCAATGTGGTTGATGAGGTATGAACCTCCTAACAAGGTTATCAAGGTACAACCCCCTCGACATGGTTGCATAGGCCTGCAACCTCCCAAACGAGGCAATTAAAGTAAAAATCCCTCAACAAGGTTACCTAGTCCTACAACCTCCCGAGTGAGACTTGGTCATTTTCCCACACCGTAGAGATAATATCATATACATACATTCCTTTCATCATCATATACTCATTCAACTCATAAGACATGCATTAGACCTTCAATTCCTCAAGAAATAATAACCCCAATATTTTATCAAATACTTTGCGGGTGTGTAGTGCTAGTATAAATCATGCATTTCAAGAGTGGAATCATGCTATACAATTTAATATTAAACCATCAATAGATACTTGGTAACACTCTCAAGCAATATACATCAAAATCTTTCATCAAATCTCACAATAGACCTTAGATTCATAGCTCAAAACATGCTAAAACAACCATAATTTCATGAAACCCCAACATAGTGTGCAGTGAAATTCATAATAAATAAGACTCATGAGTAAATCAACTTTAAATTATGAAATTTTAGGTAAAAGAGAGCTTGGGTATCATGGGTGAAAGGAGCCCATGAAAGAAACCTGCATACCTTAGCTTTTGGAGAATCCTTGAAGAAGATTGGAGATCGAGACTTGAAGCTTGGATGAGAAACTTAAGATCTGGATGAGTTTTTGACTAGATTTTGGAGAGAAATATGAGTCTAAGTATTTAAGTGAGTATTGGGGAATGTCTTGAATGACATGAGGGTGAAATATGGTTAAGTATAGGTATTTTCACGCATGAGATGACTTGGGCCTAAGACCCAAAAGCCTTGGCCGAGATATAAATCACTGGAAATAAAACACATAGGTCTGTATCTGGTCCACGGCATAGACCTATCATGGAGGCAAGATTTACACAGGTCCACGACGGCAGTGTTTTGCGGCACTATCGCGGATCGATTCTGGAAATTAAAATTTTAGGAAAATGAAATTACAATTTGTTTGCTCTAAAATTGGGGTTAGACCCATTTCCCACTCAATTTGACCCCTTGATCAAGAATAAGAAGTCAACATTTTGATATCACACACGAATTTTGAGATATATGAAAATTATGATTTCAGGCATTTTCAAGTCACATCTTCGGGAACTTTTTGGGGTTGTTTCATATGCGTTCATACAAAATGATCTTAAATTGAGACAATGAAGGTGATTAGAGCTCTTTAAAGATTATAATATGAGTGTGCATTATCACTCCGGCAAAGCTAATTTTGTAGTCGATGCTCTAAGTAGGGCGTCTATGGGTAGTCTAGCTCATGTTGATGATGGTGGCAAAGAGGTGGCTAGAGAAGTTCACCGGTTGACTAGATTAGGGGTTAGATTGGATGAATTTGGTAAGGGTGGTGTAGTGGTTGTTGATAGTTCTAAATCATCCTTGATTGAGGAGGTGAAGGCAAAACAAGATCTTGACCCCGTCTTGCTAGATTTGAAGGCCTCAGTGAAAGATGGTAAAGTGGAGGTTTTATCCCAAGGGGGAGATGGTTCCCTTAGGTACCATGATAGATTGTGTGTGCCAAATGTAGATGACTTGAAAGAATTGATTGAAGGTGGCCCATAATTCATCCTATTTCATTCACACCAGTTCTACAAAGATATATAGACTTGATGGAGGTGTATTGGTGGGGTGGTATGAAGAGGGACATTGCCAAGTTCATATCCGAATGTCACAATTGCCAATAAGTCAAAGCCGAACATCAAAGGTTGGGTGGCCTAGCCTAGGAGATGGAGATTCCTACTTGGAAGTGGGAGGAGATCAAAATGGATTTTATGTTTGGGTTGTCTAAGACTAGGAAACATTTTGACTCTATTTGAATTGGTATGGATAGAATGACAAAGTTGGCTCACTTCTTACCGGTCAAAACCACTTATGGTGCCAAAGATTATGTCGAGATATATATACATGAGTTGGTTAGATTGCATGGGGTGCCCTATTCAATCATTTCGGATCGTGGTGCTCAATTTACCTCTCACTTTTGGAGGTCCTTCCATAGAGGTCTTGGTACAAAGGTTAAGCTTAGCACGGCTTTTCATCCCCAAACGGATGGTCAAGCTGAGAGGACTATCCAAACTCTTGAGGATATGCTTAGATTATGTTTTGGAGTTTAAGGGTAGTAGGGATGAACATCTTCCACTTAATGAATTTGCTTACAACAATAGCTACCACTCAAGCATTGGTATGGCTCCCTTTGAAGGTCTTTATGGTAGGCATTGTAGATCCCCGATTTGATGGTTTGAAGTGGGGGAAATGGCTTTGCTAGGCCCGGATTTCATCATGGAAGCCTTCGAGAAGGTGAGGTGATAATGGAGAGATTGAAAAAAGCCCAAAATAGAAAAATGTCCTACTCTAATGTGCGGAAAAGAGATCTTGAATTTAAGATTGGTGATCAGGTTTACTTGAAAGTCTCATCTATAAAGGATGTGGTTTGATTTGGCAAAAAAGGTAAATTGGGCCCAAGGTTTATGGGTCCTTATAGAGTCTTGAGGAGAGTGGGTCAGGTTGCATATGAATTGGAGTTTCCTATGGAATTGGATATGGTTCATCCAGTCTTCTATGTGCCCATATTGAGAAAGTGTATGTGTGATCCAAGTGTTACAGTGCCCTTGGATGCTGTGAGTGCTTTAGAAGATAATTTGACTTATGAGGAGGTCTCGGTGGAGATTTTGGATAGACAAGTGAAGAGGTTGAAAAATAAAGATGTAGCTGTTGTCAAAGTCCTTTGGAGGAACCAGCAAGTTGAAAGTGCCACATGGGAAGCCGAGGAGGACATGAGAAAGTGATATCCATGTCTCTTCCACTCTACTCAAGACAAAGTTACTAATTTAAGTCCCTAGTATGGTTTCAAGTCTTAAGTTGCAGCCCATGTGTCATTTTGCATGCATTCATATTCATGATAACAAGTTTATGGTGATATTTGACACTCATATTGAGATTTTTTGAAAATGATGTTTAAATGCATTTGTTGCATTCCTGTCGGGCTGAAATCTTCATGATTACTTTCTTTATGCATGTTTCTTTGACATTTGGGGATAAATGTTTCCAGGGGGAGATATTGAAATGCCCTAGATTTTGTGCTTCAGAAATGTCCATAATCGTAATTTTCATATATCTCAAAATACATGCGTAATATCAAAAATCTGACTTCTTATTCTTGATTAGGGGGAAAATTGAGTGGGGAATTGGTATAACCTGCATTTTAGAGGATTTGTAGCAAAAAATAAATTTTACTAATTTACGATTTCCACAGAGCATACGTGCCCTAGCCGCGACGCGCCAAAGGCACAGATTAGTGTTTATTTGGCCTTCGCATTGGGTTCGAGTCACGAACCAAACACGGACCAGTGTTGATTTTCCCTTAATTTTTTTGTTGTCAGCTAAGGGCATTGGGGTCATAGCCCCATGCCACTTATGCATGAAAACACCCAAACTTAGCCATTTTGCAACTCTATTTCACTCAAGACCCTCTCAAAAACCTCTCCAAGACTTAACCAAATATTTCATTCAAATTTCAAAGGTTTCAAGCTTAATGTTGGAACTTAAGAATTCTCTTCAAGGTATAAGTTCTCTTTAAGCTCATCTAAAGAAAACCCAAGTTTAAGGTATGTGGATTTCATCCATTGGGTCCTTTCACCCATGGAGCCCAATCTTCTTTTTTATGAAGATTGCATGTTTTCAAGTTGTATCATTTATAGGTATCTCTTATTACGGATTATGATTATTAAATTATATTGTGGTTTTATGAAATGTTGATTGATTATGCATGTCTATCTATTTCAAGCTTATACTATGAATTGATTTTGTTTATAGAGACTATGCATGTTTTGAGCAGTGAAACTATGATATATTATGAGATTTGATAATGGATTTCAAGGTACCTTACATGAGGATTTTAGTATATGTTGGCGGGTAGATTTACATTGAGTTTTCTCATATTATTTCACTCTTGAATTGCATGATTTTGAACAAGCATTATGCACCCACCAAGTGTTTGATAAAATATCTTGAGAAAGATTCTCAAGTTATTGATGATCTATTACATGGGTTATAAATCAAGTGACTTTATGATGAGTAAGGGCTTGTATGTATGTATTGAATTCATGAAAAGTATCTATGATATTGCAAGTAGATCACACCTTGTTGGGAGTGATATGCCCAATCACCTTATTGAGGGGGTGACATGTCTCAATCACCTTGTTGGGGAGTGACATGTCTCAATCACCTTGTTGGGGGGTGACATATCCGATCACCATGTTGAGGGGCGACCTACCTCAATCACCTTATTGAGAGGTGAGTACCTCAATCACCTTATTGGGGGGCAACATGCCCAATCACCTTGTTGAGGGGTGAGTACCTCAATCACCTTACACAGGATTGACATGCCTTGAATTCCAAGTAATAGTTTTCTTGGTCTATGTTGATTATGGTCTCTTCCCACTTGTGATACGTACTATGCAACTTATATGATTTACAAGCATGATTAACTTCATGTATTGATCATACATGTCACATTGATATTATACTTATGCATTGCTTATGATCAAGCATTTTTTCTATATTGACTTATGTCTTGTTGCTTTGCATCCTACATACTTAGCATATTCAAATGTACAAATGCAGACTCTATGCCTACATAATATTACTATGTAGGGACCAGAGCACCTCTCGATCATCCTCCACATGGCTAGTTTGGTACATTGGAAGATAAGCTTTGGTGAGTCCTCAAGTCCGAGGACGCTATCTATGCTACTCTTGCTATTTGATATTTCTTTATGTTGAACACTTGATACCTTAAGGGTGGGCTAGAAAGTATCTTGGCCCCCGCTCCATTCCATGTTAGAGGTGTTATTAGATGATTGAGCACTTAAGCTATGAGCTTGACTCTTTTATGCCTTTATAAATATCAAGGCTTCCCTTACTCTCGCTTCCCTTATTTATATCTCTTGTGTTGTTTATTTTGCTTCTGCGATCAAGGATGTGTGAATGATATGCTAAGAGGCTTGTTTAGGGTCCCTTTGGGTTTCGATTTGTCATGTCACGTCTAGGCCCTAGGCTTAGGTCGTGACACTTTCAACCATTGAGCCCCATCCTCTCTTTTATGAAAAATTTCATGATTTTAAATTGTATTCTTCATGGGTATCTTCTATTATGCATTATGAACATGGGTTATGATTGATTTTATCAAATATGGAGTATTATGTATGAATTACTATTGAAAGCATATTCCATGAGTCGATTTGAAACTATTGAAGCTATGCATGATATGAACTATGGTAACTATGCCACATTGTAAACTTCTGATGGATTTCATGACACCCAAAAATAGGGATTTTACTACTTTGTTGGTAGGTGAATTGCATAACCTTAAAATGATTTAATTTCACTCTTCTATGTTTTATATTATCTAATTGCATGATTTTGAGTATGTCTTCATGTACCCACCATTTTTTATTAAACTACATGACAAGGATTCTTAAGTTGATGATGAATTATTGCATGATTTGCAAGTCAAGTGTTTTCATGATAATTATGGGCTCCCAAGCATGTATAAACTCATGAAAGGTTTCTATGATTTACAAGTGATATGCTAAGCCTTATTCTATAATCCTACCCTCTTGTGAGCAATCTACATCTATTTGAGGGGTCAAGCATGATTACTATTTTACCCTCATATTGAAGGTAAGCTCACTAATAGAGGTCAAACATGTTACAATTTTCTATACTCATGTGAAATACAATACATACTAGAAGGGGTCAAGTCCATGTATTGTTTTCTACCCTCTAGTATAAGGTATATGCCCATGTAGGGGTCAAGTATGTGAATGAGCTACTCATGCCATGTTATCAAGTCTCTACAGGTTATTCATGTTATGATTAAACATATGATTATTTCAAGTATTTCGTAGGATTAGACTTAGCACTGATTGAGGCTTAAGGTGGGGGCTCGACTCAAGGGGTACTTATATAAAGTCTTAGTCTCTAATCTATGTGTCACCATAGGATTATCTTAATTCCCTAAAAGGGACTTACAAGTGGATCCATCTAGGTCAAGTTACCCACAAAGTAGGGTTAAGTATGGTTTACCTTGGCAAGTAGATTACACCTTCTTCAGTGGAGTGTCATGCATCGAGATTCCAAGTAGTAGCTTACTTGATCTTATATGTTGGTTAAGGTCTCCTCCCACATATGTATGTTATATTATACAAGTTGAATGTTTACATACGTGTTCTAATACAAATATTGGTCATACATATCCATTGGTTATGATTATGCATTTTGATTATTATGGCTTCTATCTCTATTGCATTGCACTCCGCATATTTAGTACATTCCAAGTACTAATGCATACTCTATGCCTTCATGATATCACCATGTAGGGACTGGAGCTTTTATTGATCATCCTCCTCCATGTGACTAGTTGATTTGTTGAAGAAAGCCTTTGGTGAGTCCTCAACTCTGGGGACAATATCTAGTTTACTTTCATGCCTTTCTTTACTAAGACTTGCATAACTTTTTGGATACTTCTCACTTTAGGGTGTGCCCAGGAAGTGTCTTGGGCTCCACTCCATTTACTAGTAGAGGTGTTATTGGATAATATGATTGTCTATGTTTGAGCTTGACTCATTTAATGTTTAAGTCATTGTGAAAGACTTTCGTTAGTCTCGCTTTCCTTTTGTTACTGTCACATTGAATCTTGCTTATATTGCTTCCGCAACCAAGGATGTGTATATGATATGCTAAGAGGCTTCTTTGGAGTCCCTTCGGGTTTTTCATTTGCTGTGTCAGGTGTAGATCCTAGGTTTGGGTCGTGACAGTATTGTTTGGCACTCACCCCTTGCATAGGTTATGACCTCGATCCTTCTTGATTCCTACATTCTATTTTGATATGAGATTCCGAGTTTATTGAGAGATAGAAGCTAGTTCCTTTAGTGAATCCTCAAAATTTCTTATCTATGTTTTCTTTCTTTTAAGAATCAAGGATAATTGAGATTTGAAATTTTGTTTCATTCTTCAATTTTAATAGAGGTTTATTCATAGGACACCATCTTTGGGTTGATTTTGGATTGTGATCCTTTTAGGTTGTTATCCTATCCTTTATAATTCTTAATTTTATTTTACATTTCACTTTATTTGAGTTATATCGTTTAATAGGTCTTGTCTTGGTGGGTTAAGGTAAGTGCCATCACACTCGAGTCTGGATTGTGACAATTGAATTGCTAGATTTTCAAAAAAAATTATTATAACAAAAATATGCTCTCGAACTTCTCTTTTAGGCCTAAAACTCAACTTCTCACCTAAACATTCAAATACAATATAAGGTCTTGAGACTCTAACTAATTGCTCTACTAGGCCGAATTTGATATTTTGAATGCTGAAAATGACAGAATCGCCTTTTGATGCTCAAATATCATAATGTTGATCAAAGTCAAATATTTTAATATAACTCAACTTAAAAAGATCAAAATCTCACCCTATTGCATAGGACAACATGTTATCAATTCCTACAACATATAAAAAGTATGAAAATACTGAGGAGAGCAAAATGCATCTATAGAGAAGCCAATCAATTGGTTGACTTCATAGGTAATGAGGCATTCAGATAAGAAGGGAAAATATAGTATTATAGCTTTCTACAATTGCCAATAATTACTGGAGGGATATTAAATATAGACAAAAATCAACTTCCAGCCATAAGAGTGAGAACAAAACCCATTGCTGACAGACGAGCTAACTGAATTTACAAGATACAGACTGAGCAAAACACGGCAATGGAAGGACCAAAACTATAGCGGGCCTTGGGGAAGCAAAAATACATAAATGGAAATCTGTTTTTCCTAAAGATGCTAACCATATTTGTACAAGTGCTAACAAATCAGCCAATAAAAAAAAGGGTTTAGAGGTCACCAAAATATCAACAAATGGTTAAGAGTGGCAGCCAAAGACAACCACATCCATGGATCTACAAAGGCAACTCCAGTTCCTACTAGGAAATAGGTGATTATGAGGGTGAAACTTAAAAAAAAAGGAAGAAGTGGAAAAATCGCAAGAAGGATAAAGATCAAACTCACAGGCGTATGGTCAAGGAGAGGGACAAGTGTTTCTCCATGTTCGATGATGACCAGGGAGGTGCGCCACATGGAATCCTAAGGAAGACAACAAGTAAGAAGGAGTCTAGGCAGAAAAAGGTTATAGAGAAAAGCAAAGACTTGTGTATGGAAGAAAAAGACAACTACGAAGGGAAGGATGATCCAAGACACCCAAAGCAGCTGGAAAGCCATTGAATGAAATTAGGAAACAAAAGGGTGGGCAAAGCTTTGAGAAAGACCTATGTTTTAGGGTTTGTTGTTGGAAAACCGGATTGGGACTTTGTGTATTTTTGTATTGGACTCATTTGATGTTGATAAAATGCGCTTGCTAGCCTGATATTAAAAAAAAAGGGAAAAGGTCTATAAGTACCCTTCAACTATAGAAAAAGATCTATAAATACCTTCCATCCATCTTTTGGTCTAAAATACCCTTCCATCCACTTTTTTGGCTCACTTATATCCTTCAAAGTAACAACCCTTTCTCTTTTCTTTTTCTTTCTTAAATGTTTATTATGATATATTACTTTATGGAATAACATAAACCCCCACCTTATTAGATTTGTTTTCATAATTATTTTTAAATCAAAATAATGTACCTCTTTAAAATTCTCAATTTAGTATTTTTAAAAGATCTCAAAGTTTTTTCTAAGTTCGTTTAGAATTTACAAAGAAAGATATTGTTTTAACTTGTATAAAATATTTTTAAAACTTTTTTTAAAATTTAAACAAACTAGTATTATTAATACATATTTTGAAAATATTAAAAAAAAAATTGCACATACTTATATTTTATTTATCTAAGAAATTTAACCTTTTAAGCATCACAATGTTTTATTAACACCAATTTGCTCTCTTTAATTTTTTTTAATGAATCTGAATAATTATTATTTTATTATAACATTATAAAAATAAAAACATACTCTTTGGATAAATTAAAACTTATTTTTTTTATTAACTTTATACTTAAAATAAATCTTTTTTAGATTTTCCTTCTTAATATATCTAAGCCAAAACAATATACTTGCTTCATGATCCAAAAAGAAAACAAAAAGAATCAAAAATAAAAATAAACTATTAGTTTATTTTTAAATTATTTTTAAAAAATTCCCATAATTTATCTAAGTCGACAAAGTTTTTCTTGA
>JAOTQR010078853.1:0-10974 GCA_025774065.1 Solanum ossicruentum
CCTAGCCAGGGACGATCCTATCACAGGTGGTAGCCCGAGGGGTTAAGGAAGAACCTAGCCAGGGACGATCCCGATATCCCGAGGGATGGAAGAATCACCTAGACAGGAAAAAATCTTATTATGGGTGGTAGCCTGAGAGGTTAAAGAAGAACCTAGCCAGGGACAATCCCGATGCTGTTATACCACTGATCAGCTGGTCATTTACTGTACATGATGTGCACCAATTATATAGTAAAAGTAAATCTATATAAAGAACATAAAATATTCGATCCCAAAGTATAACTAAAGGTGGTCTCTTATCCTATAGCAGTGCATAGTTTCATTTGAGTTGTATTTCATATACAGTATTTGCTGCCTTACATACTCAATACATTATCTCGTACTGACGTCCCTTACTGGGGACCTGCAATTCATGCTGTAGGTACAGGTGCTAGTAGATCTCCCAGTAGTGTACGGGACATTCAGCTGCTGCTACCAAGCTCCAGGTTGTTCCGGAGCTTTATATGTGTTTAGAGCTTATATGTTTGCATTATATAGTTAATTCAGACAGTGCCTGTACCGAACACTAGCAGATACTTTATCTTGACTAGAGACTTTGTAGACTATGTAAATTAAAGTGTGGTCATGTTCTATACTTCAGACGCCGTGGCCCCAACGATCTAACCATGCGCATCTCCTTTTAGCTTGTTATTACCGTTTATCTCCTTAGAAGCTTGCCAAACATAGAAATTCCTTATAATATGTATACAAAGCGCATAGACATAGGTTGGCTCTCCCGATCGTTATCGGCAATGGGTACCAGTCCGCCCTAACGGGACTTTGGAGTGTGACACTAACCAAGGTTAGGGTCGAACCCATACAGAATACGTTAACTTAAGAGAATCCAAGCAGTGCAATTTGAGTGATTAACTTACTTATCTCCCCAAAAGAGTGGGGGGAGGGGGGGTTCTCAATAGTCTGTAGAAAAGTAAATCTAACTAACATATGAGTTAAAGTAATATGGAGAGAAACTAGGGTATTGTGTTCCCCATGATTCCCTAACTTAGTATCACCAGATAACCTAATTATTTTCTAGTGTGTAGCATGCAGGAAGGTAAGTTAAGTTTACCAAACCCTTTGGTCTAGGCGAGAGGCAATTTTACTACGTGATTTGGACTATCTCTGCATTGTGAATTATAGCCCTTACATATTTGTCCCAGTATAACCTCTCCTTAGCCTAGTTCGGTTGATTAGATGAGAACACATCAATCGAATCATGTTAATCAATCTCTTTTCCTTTTCATTACTACATTGGTCCAGTCAGTAACACTAGGCAGGTTCTAATGTTTGCTACCAATAGTAAATATGCAAAACACAGAGAGTTAATTAATAACTGTATGCACACTTTCCAATAGTTATGATTTATTCAATTTTATTTTGTTAGTTCTTTATGGTTCCCACAACCCTAGTTATGGATTTAGATACTCATGGTTTGTGTAAATGTAAGACTTATGAGTTAGAATAATATAATAGAACACTTACACTATTGAATTAAGAATAAGCAAATCCAAGCTTCAAAGAGAATCACAATATTTTAAGATAAAATCAAAGTACAAATGTTTCTCAAAACTCTCTAATGTTTTCCCTACTCAATCTCACTATTTTTTCTCACAAACTATTCAACTCTCCCAAAACTTAATGAAAAATAACCTAAAAACCTATTTATAATATTTAAAATACAAGTCCTAAACAAAATAAGATAGCTTGGTTGGCATGCCTTACGATCAGCTTTACAGGGCGTATTTTGTTCCACGTCCGTAATCAGGTTCTCGTATATTATTGTTGAAAAACTGGACTTGTTATCTACGACACCCATCTGCGGCCCGTAGGGGGTTTTGTCTGATGAATATTCATAAAGTCCTTCTTCTCTAATCCTTAGTGCACGAGATATGATCTATGACTTGTAACTAATCCACGACCTGTCTGCATGTTTGTAGGACAACTTTAGAAAATCAGCCCCTCATTAGAATTGTCCACAAAACTTACTTCACAACCGGTAGAATGATCTATAGCCCCTAAAAGGTCTTGTATTTCACCAAAATAACTTCTGCATTTTCTTCCCAAAATCAAAGCTAATCTTGGAATCCTACAACTAAAACATAAAAGCATATAAAACCAACTGACATCGCATTGAGAAAACAGATATCCAAGTTGTAAGCATCAAAATTGTTGTATTTTTGATAGCACATCAAGGAGCAACGCCCTTGTCTTTAGTAGTCCGGGAAGTATTGTTGGTAGACCCTTATCCACTTTGTTTTTGGCCACCTTGGAACTTGTGATTGCTACTCCTTTGGTAAGAATAACTCCCACCATCTAACCAAGCCCTTTTTGAATCCCATGTGCTCTTTCTTAGCTTCTCCTTCTCTATATTCTCTGGATAAGTTATCAATCAGGAGATATTCATCTCCTTCACTAGCATGACCATTTTACACTCATTGGATACCATATTGGAGACGCCGAAGATAAACTTGCTCATATAGGACCTTTGATCTGCAACCATGAAGGTAGCATACTTGGAAAGCTTAGTGAATTTGAAGACATAGTCCCTCATGCTCATGAACCCTTGCTTGAGGTTGATAAACACTTAGATCTTGTTCTCCCTTAGCTCAATCAGAAAGAACTAATCCAAGAAGGCACACTTGAACTCTTCCCATCCAATGGGATCTTCTTCTTGACCCCTCTCATCTACCCATTGCTTGTACCATATTTTGATACCCCTTTGAGTTGGCAGGCCACCAACTTGGCTTTCTCCTCCAATGGGATACCTATAATCGCTATAATATGATAGGCCTCATCGATAAAGCCAATGGGGCCCTCCTTCATCTTTGAACCATGAAACTCTGGAGAGTTCATCCTTATGAACTCTCTCACTCTAGTGGCTAGAGCAGGTGCTTGTGGAGGAAGGGTGATCTCCTAGTTAGCTTGATTAGCCAATGCTTGGGCCAACATAATGAATGTGGCTCGAAACTCTACATGAGACACATCGTCATCTTGTTGGAGTAGTGGGACTTATTGTTTGGGAGTTCCTCTTTGGTGTGTAGCTTTTCATGGAGGCATGATCTAAAAAAAAGCAAGAGGTCATCATTAGTTATAGGAAAACCTTAGTCAACTCTAAAGGCATGCAATGAACAAGAAAGAAGGAAAGACTTTCCTAAACCATCTCATAGCCTCTCACTCAAGATAGTGGCATACTTCACAACCTTGAATGAGACTCTGCTCAATTGGCTATGCATGGATATCCTAGGAATATTTTGAAAATCTCATGCTCTGATACCAAGTTTTTAACGACCAGACCAAGGTGACGACAAATTAACGAGATACCCGAAGGCAGCTCATCCAAGCCATTTGTAATATCTTAAGCATTCATATGCATAAAATCAAACATTTGTGGAACAAAAATGGGGAAAGGGTCTATCAGACCAAATTATGATAATGAAGCAACATTAAAAAGAAAACATTAACATTTGTCCATTAAATATACCAACTAAAATATGGATGGACAGAATCGGTAATTATCAATTTCCATCAAATAGAAACACTCCAATGTTTAACAGCTTAGAAATTAAAAGTCTCAAAAGGCCAACATATACATCAATGTCTCAAAGAAAATACAAGCTAGAACTAAAAATGGTAGAGTCCCAAAGTAAGGGCTCACCACAAAGGTATTAGTCTCGGCCATCTGAAAACTAGCCATGAACCAATAGAGGAGTACCTATCCCTACATGGTTAAATCATGTAGTGTCATAACCCAAGCTTAGGGACTAGATGCAACATGGCGAATAGGAACCTGAAGGTATTCAAAACAAGCCTCTTAGCATATCATTTACACATCCTTGGTCATGGAAGGAATTAAACAACAATAAGAGAGATAAACAAGCATAAAGGGACTAAGGGAAGTCTTTAGAGAGTCAAGAATATCACATAATTACATCACTTATCCAAAGACACCTCTAACATAGATTGGGCGGAGGACAATCCAAGTTTTTGGGCTTACTTTTCAGTATCAACGTTCAACATAAAGAAATAGCAATAGTAATAGTACAAAGCTAGTGTCCCCAAACTTGAGGACTTACCAATAGTTTTCAAGAAGACCAACTAGCCATGGGGAGGATGATCGTGAGGGGCTCCGGTTCCTACACGGTAACATCATGTAGGCATAGAGTATGTGTTAGTACATTTGAATATACTAAGTATGTAGGATGCAATACAACAAGAGATAGGCAACATAGTCCAAAATGCATAAACATAGGCAATGGGTAGTATAATAACAATATGGCATGCATGATCAATGCTTGAAGTAAAATGTGCTTGTAAAGAACATAATACATGTGTAGGAAGACACCATCATCATAGACCAAGCAACTAGTACTTGGACTCCAAGGCCTACAACCCCATTGTAGGCGATTGAGGTATCTACCCCTCAATTGGTAGATGGGCATAGCACCCCCCATCAACGTGGTCAAGGTATATACCCCTCAACATTGTAGATGGGTATAACACCCCCCATCATAGTGATCAAGGTATATATCCCTTAACTGGTGGATGGACATAGCACCCTCCATCATAGTGGTCAAGGTATATACCCCTTAACTGGCAAATGGACATAGCACCCTCCATCATAATGGTTGAGGCATATCACCCCCTCAACAAGGTGTGGTTAACTTGCAACACTATAGATACTTTTCATGAAATCAAGACATAAATACATTACATTCATCATCACAAAGTCACTTGACTCATGAGCCATGCAATAGATTATCAATAACTCAAGAACCCTAAACAGGACATTTTTCAAACACTTGGCGGGTGTATAATGCTATTCAAATTCATGCAATTGAAGAGTGAAATTATGTAAAAAAACTTGATGTAAATCAACCCATCAACACTTAGTAACATCCTCATAAAATATACATTGAAATCCTTCATCAAATCACATAGTAGATCATAGATTCATAGCACATAACATGCTTAAACAATCACATTTTATGAAACCCCAACATAGTTTATATTGAAATTCCATAATAGAAGATACCTATAAATAATCAACTTGAAAACATGCAATTTACATGAAAAATAAGGTTGGGCACCATGGGTGAAAGGACCCAATTGTTGAAACCCATATATCTCAGCTTTGGAGATTTTCTCTTTGAAGATTTGTATGAGAACTTGAAGTTTGAATGAATTTCTTGAGATCCGGAATGAATTCGGGACACTTAAATTTGAGTGATATATTTGGCTAAGTGTTAGAGAGGGTTTTGGGAAATGGCTTCAATGATATGGGGTTGAAAAATGACTACATATAGGTGTTTTTATGCATAGGAAGACTTAGATCCAAGACCCCAAGACCTTAGGTCGAGATTAAAAAAAACTGGCAACAAAATGTTCTAATCCGTGATGACTCCGCATTTTCGCACCCCCACTATTTTGCACAAACTTGGGAAAATCAAATTTTGCTACGGTTGTTGTAAAATCAGGGTTAGACCTATTTCATACTCAATTTTTTCCTTGATCAAGATATGAAGTCAGATTTTTGATATCACAGATGGATTTTGAGATATATGAATATTATGATTATGGGCATTTCCGAGGCACATTTTCAAGCACTTTTTGGGGTGCTTCAATAGCTCCCTCTTGGGAACATTCATCCCTGAATGTCAAAGAAGCATATACAAGAAGAGTAATCATAAAGGAATCAGACCCAATAAGAATGCAACAATGCACTTAAACACCAGTTTCAAATATCTCAACATAAGTGTCAAAATCACCATGAACTTGTCAACATAAACATGAATGCATACAAATGACATAATGGCTGATACATAAGACTTGAAATCACATAAGGGACTTATAATTAGTACCTTAGGCTTGAGTAGAATGGAAAAGATAGGGATATCTCTTTTGCATGTCTACCTCAGCTTCCCATGTAGCACTTTCAACTTGTTGGTTTCTCCAAAGAACCTTAACAGAATCTATATCCTTGTTCCTCAACCTATTCACTTGTTTATCAAAAATTTCTACCAAAACCTCTTTATCTTTCAAATTATCTTCAACAACACTCACAACATCAAGAAGCACAATAGCACTTCGGTCACCCACACACTTCCTCATCATAGACACATGGAAGACCGGATGAACCATATTCATGTCATTGGGCAACTCCAACTCATAGGCCACCTTGCCAATCCTCCTTAACACCCTATAAGGACCCATAAATCTTGGACTCAATTTACCCTTTTTACAAAAATGAACTACACCCATCATGGGTAAGACCTTCAAATGGACCCAATCATCAACCTTATATTCAAGATCCCTTTTACTTATATTGGTATAGGACTTTTGACGACTTTGGACCATTTTCAATCTTTGCCTTATCAACCTCACCTTCTCCATGGCCTCCATGATCAGATCCGGACCCAACAAAGCCACTTCCACTACCTCAAGTCATCCAACCGGGAGCCTACAACATCTACCATAGAAAGCCTCAAAAGGAGCCATACCAATGCTAGAATGATAACTATTGTTCTAAGAAAACACAATAAGTGGAAGATGATCATCCCAACTACCCTTAAACACCAAAACACAAGCTCCAAGCATATCCTCAAGAGTTTAGGTAGTTCTTTCGGCTTGGCCATCCATTTGGGGGTGAAAGGTCATACTAAGCTTTACCTTGGTGCCAAGTCCTCCTTGGAAGGACTTCCAAATGTGAGAAGTGAATTGAGCACCAAGATCCTATATGATAGACAACGTCACCCCATGCATGCTAACCAATTCATGGATGTACAATCTAGCATAATCTTCGGCACCATATGTAGTTTTGATAGGTAGAAAATGAGCTGACTTTGTCAATATATCAACCACAACCCAAATGGAGTAAAAATGTCTTCTAGTCTTAGGTAACCCAACTGAAACGACCCCAAAAAGTACCAAAAAATGTGCCTCAAAATGTCCAAAATTTTAAATTTCATATATCTCAAAATCCTTGCGCAATTTTGAAAATCCAACTTAGTATTCTTGTTCAAGGGATCAAAGTTAGGTGAAAAAGGGTCTAACCATGATTTAAGAGCAAAATATTAGCAACTATAAATTTTTAAGTGATGAATTCCAAAGAGCTGTGTGCGCCGCTTTCGCGATGCGCACCAGTATATTTTTGGTGATAGTTTTTTAACTTCATCCAAAATTTTCTAAGTGTTGGGCCCAAGTGTTCCCAAACGTGTCTTTATTTGTACTTAGCCAAATATTACCCTAATATTACCCAAAATATTTCCCAATACTTATTAAAATACTTAGCCATATTTTCACTCCTAAATTCAAGTCCCAAACCCTCATCCGGAACTAAGGATTTCCCTCAAACTTCAAGTTCCATCTTCAATCTTCATGAAGAGCTTCTCCAAAAGTAAGGTATGCAGGTGTTAGCCATTGGGTTCTTCCACCCTTGGTCCCCTTATCTCCTTTTTTCTCAATTTTCATGATCTAAAGTTGATTTTACAAATGGATTTACTATTATGAACATGCCTATGAACTATGTCAAAGCTGTGTAAAGTTGTGACTATTTTGCTATGTTTTGAGATATAGATCTTAGATCTAATGTAAGATTTGATGAGGGCTTTTGATGTATATCACTTGAAAGTGTTACAAGGTATTGATTGATGGTTTTATAATGAATTTTCTTGCATGATTTCATCTGTCAATTGTATGATTTTATACTACCATTTCACACCCTCTAAGTGTTTAATAAAATGTCCGATTATAGTTTCTTAAGGAATTGAAGGTCCAAAGCATGACATATGATATAACTGATGTTATGATGATGAAATCATCTTATGTATATAATAAATTCTACATAAAGTGTTGCATTAGACCATGCCCAATCCGGGGGTCTAAGAACCCGGATAACCAAGATAGGGGTTTGTACTCATTAATTGAGGAAAGACTTTGTACTTCTCCTTCTAGTGATGGTGCAACATCATCTAATCTAGATGGGGATTTGTATTTATCAACCAAGTGAAGGGTTTGTATTTCTCCACCTAGGTGAAGGGGCGTCATCATCACCAACCGAGTGAGGAGTTAGTACTTCACCACCTAAGTGATAGGGCAGCATTATCAGTAATCTACCAAGAGGTTTGTACTTTGGAAGTCAAACTTGGTCTATTATACACATATGATATCCTATATGAACATGAGTTATTTAAGCATGTGTTACTTGAGCATTAATCATACATGCCATATTATTATATGATGTCGATTGCCTATTATTATGTAGTTTGATTATGATGTCTATCTTTTGTTGCATTGCATCCTACATACTTGGTACATTCAAGCATACTAACTCATTCTCTTGTCTACATGATATCACTATGTAGGAACCAAAACCCAAATTGATCATCCTCCTCCACGTGGCGTGTTCGGTGCTATTCAAGCTAGTTGGTGAGTACTTCATTCTAGGGACCTTATTCTATGTTTCTCTTGCCTTGTATAGAGATACTCTACTTTACGTTCTATTTTTGACTATGAGGGTGAGCTCAGTTACTTTGTCTTGTCCATCGCTCTTATCTATGTACTAGAGGTGTTTGTTGGACATGTTATGTATCTGTGATATGAGCTTTGACTCTTTGTCTCTTAATTGTGATGTTTTGCATGCTATCCCTTAGCCCCTTTACCCCTATTGTTACTTTATCTCTGTTATATGCTTCTGCGACTAAGGATGTGTAATGACAAGTTAAGAGGCTTGATTGGGGTTCTTTCGGGTTCCCCATTCATTATGTTACGTCTAGGCCCTAGACTTGGGTCATCACAAACTTGGTATCAGAGCACTAGGTTGGTAGATCCTTGAAGTCCAACACACCGCACCTATTAGAGTCCTATTCATGGTTGTGAATCACGCCATGACTATGAATAGGAGGCTATGAGGCGTTTTAGGAAATATTTCCCTTCTTCGTGTTCTAATTCATGCTATAGAGTTATGGTAATTTTTCCCCCTAATGATTGATCTTTTCTATGCTAGATCATGCTAAACACTAGAGGAAGACGGGCCCAAACTCCCGAGGAGCAACCTACCAATGGTGAGCTCCGGGATGCTCTCACTATGCTTGCCCAAGTGGTGGCCAACCAAGTCAATCAAGTGGCCCAAGCCCCTCATGCTACTACCCAGGAAGCTAGGGTAAGTGACTTCATGAGGATGAATCCTCTAGTTTTCTATGGGTCAAAGGTGGGTGAAGATCCACATGAGTTCATTGATGAGGTCTACAAAATCTTAAATATCATTGGTGTTGGACCAAATGAAAAGGTGGAGTTGGCAACATACCAACTCAAAGGGGTAAGTCAAATTTGGTATTATCAACGGAAGGGGGACAAGGGAAATGGTTATGTGACTTTGGGAGGAGTTCAAATTGACTTTCCTTAATCGGTTTTTCCCTCTTGAGCTTAAGCAAGCAAAGTTGGTAGATTTATGAACTTGAAACAAGGTGCTATGAGTGTGAGGGAGTATGCCCTAAAGTTTAATCAACTTTCAAAGTATGCTCCTTATTTGGTGGCTGATCCTAGATCTAGGATCAATAAATTTGTGATGGGGGTCTCCGAATTGGTTAGTGAAGAATGCTTGTCCTTAACTAATGAGTGACATGGACTTGTCTCAGTTAGTGACATATCCCGAGCAAATGGAGGAAGAAAATTTGAGAAAGAGGAAGGGCCATGAGGCCAAGAGGGCCCGTTTTGAGGGTAAGTTCCAAAATGGTGCTAGATTTCATCAAGGACAAGGGACTTCTTATGCTACTAATAAGGGGTTTATCAATGACTTCCCTAGGCCTCAAGGTGTTGGTGGTGTGGCTCCTATTGATGCGTGTCCTAAATGTGGGAATAGTCATAATGGCCCATGTTTGAGGGGTTCTAATGCAAGCTCTAGTTGTGGGGAGATTGGTCACAAGAAGATAGATTGTCAAAGAAATCGTGGTAAAGGCTGAGGTGCAAATACAGTTCCATTGGGTAGAGGTGGTCCTCAAGGTGGTGCCCCATGGAACAATTGGTTTTATGCTCTATATGGGAGGTAAAGGGTTGGTGAAGCACCCAATATTGTTACCGATATTTTGAAAATCTTTGGCTTTGATGTATATGCTTTGATTGATTCGGGTGCTACCCTCTCCTTTGTTACCTCTTTTGTTGCTAAAAAGTTCCATGTTGAGTTCAAGCTGTTGCTTGAGTCTTATGAGGTGTCTACTCCTATTGGTGAATCTATTATTGCTAGGAAGGTGTATAAAAATTTTTTGATTTGCATCTTGCATGAAATCTTACCTTGTGATCTTGTTAAACTGGATATGATTGATTTTGATATTATTCTTGGGATAGATTGGTTGCATGTATACCATGCTTTGATTGATTATATAACCCGTAGGATCAATTTTCAATTCCCAAATGAACCCGTCCTTGAGTAGGAAAGTCATGATGTGGTAGTAAAGGGTAGGTTCATCTCTTGCATTAAAGCCCATAAGTTGATTTATAAGGGGTGTTTGTATCATCTTGTGAGGGTTAAAGATGTGGTGTCCAAAGTCCCTTTTCCATTGAGTTGGTTTCGGTTGTAAATAAGTTTCTTGATGTCTTCCCAAATGACCTTCTTGGCGTCCCTCCCAAAGGAGAGATAGAGTTTGGCATAGATCTCCTTCCCATTACTCAACCTATCTCCATCCCCCCTTACCGTATGGCCCGATGGAGTTGAAAGAGTTAAAGGAGCAATTGAAAGATTTGTTGGAGAAGGGATTTATTAGACCTAGCCAATCACCTTGGGGTGCACCGGTGTTATTTGTAAAGAAGAAGGATAGGTCACTTAGAATGTGTATTGACTACCAACAACTCAATAGGATTGACTACTGACAACTCAATAGGGTCACTATAAAGAATAAATATCCTCTTCCAAGAATTGATGATTTGTTTGACCAATTGCAAGGG
>JAOTQR010078854.1:0-10974 GCA_025774065.1 Solanum ossicruentum
TCCAACCTCGAACCACCTAATTGGTGATCTACATCTCCTCCCATATAAAGCTTCATAGGGAGCCATCTGAATACTTGCATGATAACTTGTTATATGCAAACTCAATCAACGCTAGGTGTTCATCCTAATTTCCCTTGAAATCAAGAACGTAGGCCCTCAACATATCTTCTAACATCTGAATTGTATGCTCTGCTTGGCCATCGGTCTGTGGATGGAAAGTTGTACTCAAATTCACCTTTTTGCCCAATCCTTTCTGAAATGATCTCTAAAATTGGGAGGTGAATTGAGCTCCTCTATCCGAGATGATGGACAAGGAACCCCATGGAACATTACAATCTCTTGGATGTACATCCTAGCGTACTCCTCCGCAGTGTTAGTTGTCTTGACTGCTAAGAAGTAAGCCGATTTAGTCATCCTATCCACAATCATCCATATTGAATCATGTTGCTTTCGAGACCTCGGTAGACCAGTAACCAATTCCATATTGATCATCTCCCAATTCCATTCCGAAATCTCAAAATTTTGAGCTAATCTATATGGCTTTTGGTGCTCAACTTTTATTTGCTGACAGTTCGGGCACTTGGAAACAAATTTAGCAATATCCCACTTCATTCCTCCCCACCAATAGACTTCTCTCAAGTTGTGGTATATTTTGGTAGAGCCAAGATGAATGGAATACCTAATTCTGTGATCTTCAGCCATGATTCTATCTCGTATACCTTCAACATCTGTGATGCACAATCTACTTTGGTACCTCAACACCCCATCTCCCCCTTTGGAGAAGACCATCACTTTCTGTTTATGGAATATCTCTTTCAATTAGAGTAGGACAGGATCTCGGTCTTTCTTTTCTTTCACCTTTGCTACCAAGGATTAAGCAGACCCGCTCTAGACATTAACTCCTCCCTCATCATTCTCCTCAAGTTGGACTCCTAATCGAGCTAACCAGTCTACTTCTTTAGCTAGCTCCTTTTTTCCTTCCTCAACATGGGCTATGCTACCCATTGACAACCTGCTAAGAGTGTCAGCAACAATGTTAGCTTTACCTGGATGGTCGAGAATGCTTATGTCATAATCCTTGAGAAACTCTAACTATCTTCTCCGTCGCAAGTTGAGCTCTTTCAAACTGAAGACGTACTGCAAGCTTTTGTAGTCAGTGAACACATCTACATGCACTCCATACAAGTAGTGGCGCCAGATTTTGAGTGCGAACACCACCAATGCCAACTCAAGATCATGGGTTGGATAGTTCTTCTCATGAATCTTAAGTTGTCTGGAAGCATAGGCTATCACCTTCCTTTTCTGCATCAACACACATCTCAATCCAACTCTTGAAGCATCGCAACAGACCATGAAATCTTTTGTTCCATCGGGCAAGGTTAGGACTGGTGTAGTAGTCAGTCTAGTATTCAACTCTTGGAAACTTTTCTCACACTCATCGGACCACTGAAACTTGACCTTTTTTTGAGTTAGCTTTGCCAATGGTGCGGATAAGAAAGAAAATCTCTTAACTAATCGATGGTAGTAGCTTGAAACTCCTTATGTCGATTGGAGAGGTTGTTTTGGACCAGTTCTTAACTGCTTCAATCTTTTGAACATCCACTTGAATACTATCACCAGTGATAATATGGCCTAGGAAAGCCACAGATGTAAGACAAAATTCATATTTCAAAAACTTGTATAGAACTCATGGTCCTCAAAGGTTTGAAGGATGATTCTGAGGTGTTTTTCATGCTCCTCTTCATCTCTTGAATACACCAAAATATCATCAATAAACACAATCACAAACATATCCAGATACAGTCTGAACACTCTATTCATCAAATCCATAAAGGCTGCAAGTGCATTCGTCAACCCAAAGGACATGATCAAGAACTCAAAATGGTCATATCTAGTCCTAAAGGCTATCTTTGGAATGTCACATTCCCTTTTTTTAACTGATGGTAACCGGATTGGAGGTCTATCTTTGAGAAATAAGAGGCACCCTGAAGTTGGTCAAACAAATCATCTATCCTTGGGAGAGGATACTTGTTCTCTATGGTGACCTTGCTCAGCTGCCTATAGTCAATACACATTCTAAGACACCCATCTTTCTTTCGCACGAATAGGATAGAAGCACCCCATGGAGAAACACTCGACCTTATGAAGCCCTTCTCTAACAAATCTTTCAACTGCTCCTTCAATTATTTCAGTTCAGCGGAGGCTACCATATAAGGTGGAACTGAGATAGGTTGGGCATCCGGAAGAACATCAATCTTGAATTCAATCTCCTTATCAAGAGGGACTCCGAGCAGATCCTGAGGAAACACTTCTGGAAACTCATTCACGATCTAAATTGACTCGAGAGTTGGGGGCTCAACATCATCAGATTTAACCATCATGAGGTCATAAATACACCCCTTAGCAATCATATTTCTGGCTCTAAGGTATGAGATAAACTTTCCTTAGGTGCTACGAAATCACCCTTCCACTCTAGAATCGGTTCATTTGGAAATTGGAACTTAATAATTCTGGCTCTACCATCAATGGAGGCATAACAGGCATGGAGCCAATCATCGCCGAGGACAAGTCAAAATTAGTTATATCTAACTCAATCAGATCAATGATAGTATTCCTATGATAGATAGACACTACGCAAGCTTTCTCTTAGCTCGAACAAACTCACTCACTGGAGTAGAAACATCAAAATGTTCAAGAAAACTCTCAAGGGTTCTATCAAATCTACTGGCCACATAAGGAGTCACAAAAGATAATGTGGCACCAGGATTCATCAACACATAACAATCAATAGAAAAGATTTAATCATACTCGTCACAACATCTGGGGAGTTCTCTTGATCATGTTGACTACCCATGGCATACAACTGTTTGTAGCTCCACTTGTGCCTGAAGTGGTACTACTCTGATTCCCCTTAGCTGGTGGCGTTGGTTCAGAAGATTGAGCCCGGTCAGCTCGCTTTGGGCAGTCTCTTTGACAATGCCCTACTTGACCACACCAAAAGCACGCATCAGTCCCCTCACAACACCTACCCAAGTGTAGCTTACCGCATGTACCACAAGGTGGCTTTCCTCGTGAACCTTCAGACATACTAGCTTGGGACTAAGACCCATGGGCTCCAACATTCTGAGACTTCTGATCATTTCTTACTCTAGGTGTAGGTACACTAGCAGATGATGGTGCTGGAAACCGATTTCCATTGTCTCTCTTCCCAACCCATGGCTGGGTATTTTAGCCTTCTTGCTTCTAAACTCCTCTCTATCATATTGCCTCTCCTCATCAGCTTGTTGCACAAAGGTCATCAATCTCCCAATATCGATATAACTCACGAGCATTGCTCCCCTCCCATCTCTCTTTGGCCCTCTATTCAACCCATCGACATACATCCCTATCCTCCCCCTCATATCAGCAACCATATCCGGAACATATCGGGAAAACTGTGTGAACTTCAGCCCATACTCCTGTACAGTAATAAAGCCCTGTTTCAAGTTTAAGAACTTTCTTACCTTTGCCTCTCTCCTCTCCCTTGGGAAGAAACGTCCTAAGAAAGCTTCCTTCAACAAAGCTCAAGTCATCACGTCGGCATTCTCGCCTCTACCCTTCTTCCACTTGTCATACCATAGTTTAGCCACCCCCTTTAGTTGATAAGCAGCCAGTTCCACTCTGTCAGTATTGGCCATATATGTCACTTGGAACACTTTCTGAAGCTCCTCCATATAGTTTTCAGGATCCTCAGTGGATGCAGACCCTGTGAACTTAGGAGAATTCATCTTTAAGAATTCTCGTACTCTAGAAGTGCCATGGGCATCCTGTCGGGCCGCTCCTAGTCTCGCAGCAGGGGTTGTGACAGCCTAGGCTAGAGTTTGGATAGTTTCGCGAAGCTTAGTATTAGAGACCTCATCTTGCGGGGGCTGCGCAATATGGACAGCTTGGACAATAGGCACCTCATGTCCTTGAGGCTCAGGTGGATTGACATTCTATCTAGTAGGATGCCTTCTACCTTTGATGGCTCTTCTGGGAGGTATGATCACAATTCTACAACGCGCAATAAATGAATTAGAATAGAACTTTCATAGAGTATAAGATTATAGCATGCTTTAGAACATGAATAAAGGGCAACAAATCCTAATGTCCTATAGCCTCCTATTTATCAAGTGTGGTCAAGATTACACCTATAAACAAGAATTTATTAGACACGGCTTCATAGACTCCCTAGGACACTTGAACTCGTGCTCTGATACCAAGTTTGTCGCACCCTAAGAGGGGACCCAAGACGTGGCCAGTACTTAGAGACTATTGCTAGTCCCCAAGCCAACTACTTGGCCTTATCACATTCATCCATTCACACATTGTACAAATCAGTGGAAGACATAAAGAATAAATGGGCATAGCTAATCATCTAGCCTCAAATAATAATATAATGAAAGGTTAGTAGAAAGAAACCAACTCACAAGTTCTATCATCAACATCTAACTCTAGTCAATGAAGCCTCTGTCATTATTAGGTGATACAAATGACAGACCCATGGCTACCTCAATCAAAATAAAACGATAAGTAAAACTAACTCTAAAGCAAGATGAAAATAATGTAATGAATCTTCCGAAGTAGGGGAGGCTCACCAATCTGCTGAACGCTCTAAGGTCCTCAACAATTCGCCTGCTGATGGCCTTTATCCTACGTATCTACATCATAATATGATGCAGTCCAAAAGAGGACGTCAGTACTTGGAATGTACTGGTATGTAAAATAGCTGAGTGAAATCGAAACACGTAGAGTAATATAAAACAACAATCAACATCAAGGATAGTAAAAATCAACATGTCAAATGTCTATCTAAAGCAGGAATAAAGAGTAGACAAGTGACCCATCAACTTATCAACCACATCAAACTCATCTCAGAAGGACTCATCTCAACTCATCCCATCTTAACTCATCTCATCATCTCATCTCATCTCATCTCGACTCAGATTACTCAGTTTGGGAACTTTTTGGGAGTTTTTCTTAACCGGAAATAACCACTTATAAGCTAGGGGTTGTACAACAATAACGCTGATGTTGCCACAGTCATCCTGTACTTTCCAGGTATAGAGCAAATATGATCCACAAGGGATCTGAACTCTGCCATCCTCTATTGATTTCAGGGATATAAACTCGAGAGGGGACCATAATATGTAATGGTTCAATCCTGTCATACGCTGGGCTGGTGTAGGTAATAAGTGCAAGTGGGACTCACTCTTAGTCATTTCAGTGCTTGATACTCCTCCCAAGACTCAATGCTCATAAGACTCCTCATCGCCATCTCAAGTAGCCTCATGGAGGAACTCATCATCTTAATTGATCTCACAGAGACTCTCATCATCTCAATTAACTCAAACTCAAGGGTCCTCTATTATTTCGAGGACTTTAATCTCAATTAACTCAAACTCAAGTGTCCTCTATTATTTCAGGGACTTTAACCCATCTAAATGCACTCAATTCTCCTCTATGAACTCAAGGACTCAGATCATCAACTAGAAGAAGTTGTTTCGACATAACATCAAGAACTCAATTATGAAGACTCATAGGATCAAGCTCAAATAACTCAACCTCATCCCATCAAGATTCTCATTATCATACTCATATCAAGGCTTTAGACTCTATCCCTAGGTTTATTCATGCATGCTTTCAAAAAGATACATATAGGGTTTATACAATATCTCATGAAAAGCATTCAATTCAAGAAAACAAGTTTATGATGATCATCAACATATGAAAATACATGTAATAGATATAATTTTCAAGGAAATAATCAAGAAAGTATATCAAGAAATATATATGGGGATTCGTGGACTCTCAACTCATCTATGACCATCTTTGGGGCACATGGGAGAATAATCACATGCTTTCATTTAGCCTTACATACCTGGGATAAAGCTTATCAAATCACCCGTCAAGAATTCTCCAATCTCACGTTCTTCTTTCTTCTCTCTCTCAATCCCTAACTTTCAAATATAGTGAAGAAGGACTTAGAATGGGAATTTTGACCCTATTTACTCCTCAAAATGACCTAGATGGATCGTGGGTAAGTTTAGAAGAGGTGGAAAAAAGTCTAGAATGCCCCTCAAAAGATTTAAAACTTTTAAACTTGGTGGAACAGGTCGGGATAACAGGTCCGCGACGCGGACCTGTCGCGCATCTGTGAATTTTGGAAATTCAATCCCATCAAAAAATTGAGAAAATATATAAGTGTGGGTCCAAGATGGGTCTGCGTTGAGGAGTTGTCGCGTACCCTCACTATTTTGGGTCCGCATCACGACCCTATTGTGTACCCTTACTGTTTCTGGTAAAATTTGCGAAAATTATTTTTCGATCCGATTTCTCTTAAATTGGGCCAAGACCATTTTCTGACTCAATTTTCTGCGCTTATCACAAATCCGGTCTCGAATTTCCTATCTAATCTTAGGAAGATGCGTTATGTGCACGTCTCCGTTCTAGGGATATTTTGGTAATTTTATCAGGTGTTACATACAAGGAGTGATAAGATTAGAAATGACACCACTCATGAGGAGCTAGAGGTGGCCCCTATGGCTGACACGATGAGGGAAACGAGACTGCGATAATTTGGACATGTGCAGAGAAGATGGAGTGGAGGTCGCGGATTAGAGTAGCAGGCTAATAGGTTATTAGGGTTAGGTTTATTTCTGTTTATGAGGTATAATAGCGTAGTAGGTTTTGTCGTATCTTTATATCATGTGTTGTCATTATCTGTCTTATATAGGTTAATTTTATTGTATTAGTCGCTATTTTCATTTCCTTTTCTTTTCCTTCCTTTTTGTCATATCTAGTTTATTCTACTTATGGGTTTTTGAGACGAAGGTTCGTAGGAAATAGCCTCTCTACTTCTATGAGTTAGTGGTAAGGTATACATACATTCTATCCTCCCCAAACCTCACTTGTGAATTCCACTGAGTATGTTATTATTGTTGTTATTGTATGATTGATGTCACTATTATATAAGACATGTTTTAAGGTTACAAAGTTATTCAAATTTTATGTATATTTAATTTTGACATTATAAAATTGATGTTTGAATTGCTAAGCTTTGAATAAAATTTGCACATTATGTGATTATTTCTCACATATTGTCTATTTATATGCGGATATTTTTTGCTTACTGTGTTTTATTTAGTAGAAATATTTAGTAAAAAAAAAATAAGGAGAAGAGATTCACACGAACAAAACAAAAGAAAACAAATAACGAGTTCTATTCTACTCCTATAAGTTACAGGGATAAAGACCAAAAAGGAAGGAGGAGAAAAAGAAAACGGAAGTTTTTTATTCGAGATTCGGTCGTAGATTCAATCAATAATAAATTAATAATAAGTAATTTAAATTAATCTTTCATGCTTTGGTAATTATTTTGGGGGAAAAAAACAATATAAGAAATGCAACGTGTTTTGACAAGAAATGCAAAGACTTTTAAATAATATGTTGGTAATGCAGATATAATGGGTCAAATTGTTAAATATGTCTGTGGGGTGGATATCATTAAAGTTAAATTTTTTTACTTGTTTATTTTATTTATATATTCTTTTAAAAAATAATTTATTGTTTTTTCGCTTTGCTTAATTTGTCCTTTTTTAGTTAAACTTTTAGGTATTAGAGTAATGGATAATTAAAAATTTTAAGGAGGTCTATATTGACCTTTGTAATTAATTTTGGTTGCTTGTATAGTACATTTGGTTACTGAATTATGTCTTTAGTGAGTTACAATGGTTAATTTTTAATTAAAAAATCATTTAAAATTCTTCAATTTTATTAAAAAATAATTAATTTTTGATAAATGAATTGTTAGGAATATGATTAGGCTAATTGAAAATAGAAAATATTACGATTTGAAGAATGTTAAAAAAAATTTAGGCTTAATATACAAATAAATAAATAAATTGCGGTTAGACAGGAAAGCATTGTTACTAGTACACCACACACTAACAACACAAAATAGTTGTAAACTAGTTTCTTTAAAATAAATCAAAGAAGGCTGGTAAATAATATTTTTAAAATTAAGTCAAGTCATGAAACAGTGCATCAACTTTCCATTCCCCACATGGGTATGTGTACTAGGATCCTAATAATAGGGGATTTCTGTACAGATGTTACTTTATTACCTTTTGTTGCATAACATAACTTGATTTCATACTACTACCTTCTTTTACTCATTTACTTACCCTGATAACTTGTACCTTGTGATGGATGATGGGGATCTGTATTTATTATTGAGAAATCTTGGCCGCTTGGATAAAGATGTTGGTCGTGTTTATATTGCTGAAGTAGTGCTTGATCTAGAATATCTGCACTCTTTGTGAGTGGTTCATCGTGATTTAAATCTAGGAAATTTGTTGATTGCTCATGATGGTCACATCAAGTTTACGGACTTTGGGCTTTCTAAAGTTGGTCTTATCACAGATCACTTATCTGGTCTAGCAGTCAGTGGAACATCCATGATGGAAGATGATGAATCTCAGGCACCTGAAAATCAACAAGAGAGCCACAAGAAATGCATTGTTGTTGGCAAACCAGACTATATGGCACCCGAAGTCCTTCTTGGAACAGGACATCGTTTTATTGCTGATGGGTGGTCTCTGGATGTTATTCTCTTTAAGTTGATTGTTGGAGGTCCACCTTTCAATGTTGAGCATCCTCAGGAAATATTCGATAATATTTTCAATCGTAATATACCTTGGTCGGAGTTCCCGAGGAAATGAGTCTTGAGGCATATGATCTAATTGACCAGTTACTTAACGAAGAAGGAGCCTCAGAGGTGAAAGAGCACCCTTTTTTGGGGGATATTAATTGGGACACACTAGCTAGGCAGAAGAATCTCTCCCAACTTTCCTAAATATTTGAAAGATGATCAACCAGCAAATCCTAAGATTTGATTTCATTTGTTGGGTTGCTGCTTAAAGACTAAACTGACTGCCGCAGGATGTGTTATATTGTCATACAAACAAGTTTAATGCTGTGAGGTTTCATTTAGTTTTTTTTTTTTAAAAAAAAAAATTCATGTCAAAGCAATTAGCTAATACACTGATGGATTTAGAAGTAATAATATTTTTTTGTTCTCTTTCATAACATTTTATTATCCCGTAAATTTATATGCATGTTGACTGATAATTTGTCTGCATTTTTATTGGCTTCAATTTTTATTTGTATGTATGCATACTTAGAAGGAATATATGTGTTTATTTAAAAATTGAAGGAGAATTCAGAATATAACTCTACAGATCTCACCCAAAGAAACTATAGATTGGTATTCAATATAAATTATAGCATTCAAATATATGACTCAAGTTATTGAAACTACTATGTTCGTTTTGCTAAAAGTCTCAAATAAAAGAACAAATGGTAAATAAATATTTTATTATTTGAATTTATATTGTAATGGAAAATATAAACATATTAATTATAATTCATATCGAGATAGATAGGAGGTGGACATGAATTTATAATTCAATGATAAACTAAGATATTCTTTCCTAGAAAATATGAATATATTAACTATAATTCATATCGAGATAGATAGAAGGTGGACTTGAATTTATAACCCAATGATAAACTAAGATATTCTTTCCTTTGAACTCTAGAAGAACATAGAATTATCATTTTGGTTTGTCGCGTTGTGATGAAACTGCTTCATTCTTATAACATTGGACTCTAGATGAGGAAAAAAAGACATATAGAATCAGAAGATTCAATTATTTTGTCTACTGTAATTGTCAAATAGAATGAAGTTGATTTGCATCCTACAATAAAAAATAGAAAATTAAGATACTTATAAATTTAAGATATGAGATAGTAATATTTACGTGCTTATTTATAGTTTTGTACTCAATGATATAAGTTACACATATAATAATTTTTTAATTAATTGACACGATATACACGTGCCAAGCACGTATGCTAAACTAGTTATATATATACATGTAAAGAAAAAAAATGTCACTATAAATAATAGGCTTAATGCATAAATTGGACCATAAACATGACTTCAAATTTTAACTTTCACTACTTAAAAAATATCAAAAAATGACGCAAAAAACCAATGGACTGCGTTACTTTTTTGGTAAAAAGTGACGAAAAAGTAAATAGATGTTTCTGTCACTTTTTTTCCTCGTTTCTTTTTTAAAAGTGACGAACAACGTCGCTAAAAAGCGATGCAGTTCGTAGCCCAAAAAAAATTTAAGAAAGCGACCGACGGCTATCGCTTTTATTATTTTTATTTTTTTCTTCTTGCAACGGACTCCATCACAAATCTTAAAAAAATTTTAAATAAATAAAAATCAAAAAAAGCGACAAACTTTCGTCACTTTTCTAGGTTTTAAAAAAAACTCCAGAAAAGCGATGGACTAAGCGACGTCGTCTGTCATTTTTCTGAAAATTTTTTAAAATAAAATTGCATAAAAACGATAGACTAAGCGACCCCATCCGTCGATTTTCTACAATTTTTTTACAGCAGAAATCTACAATTTTTGCTGTCCACCTGCACTAAAATTCAAAATACACAATATTCCAAAACATATTCAATATACCAATATAACACAATCAACAACAGCTAAATCATTCAAAATATGTCCTAATAAACACAATTAAACATAAAAAACATAGAAATTCAAGATTTGCAATTTTATAAATTGTTTCAAAGTTCAACAAAAATTCTAAATTGTGTAAAACTAAAATAGAAGGGAACTAAGGGTTATTTTCCACAAAATCATCTGTACTCTCGTTGGAATCGTCATGGGGGGAGGACCGTGGAGTTAGGTTGAGCATATGTTGCTTGAGTTCGGCATATTGCTAAGTCATATTAGCATATTGCTGAGTCATGTTGCATTCCAGTTGGGTCCTTCGTACTTCAGATTCTACCTGTTGACACCCAATTTTGTCCGGCCTCTTCATAAATTAGTGTCAAAATTAGTCATCGAGTTTTGTTTTATTTCTAAC
>JAOTQR010078855.1:0-10972 GCA_025774065.1 Solanum ossicruentum
TATACTTAAGTTCAAATTACACGACATCCACAACAAAATTTCCCAATTGGATAAATATCCTTAATTTAAAGAAATACAGGGTCTAACACATATTCAAAATAAGGCCGAATCTTCTATGGTTGTTGATATTAAGGCTAAGAAAGATTTAGATCCTTCATTGGTTTAGTTGAAGGAGTTGGTCACCAAAAATAAGATAGAGGTATTCTCCAAGGGGGAGATGGTGTGCTTCTGTATCAATATCAGTTATGTGTTTCAGATATGGATGACCTTAGGAGGGTGATCTTGAGTGAAACCCATAACTCTCATTATTCTATTCACCTAGGATCTACTAAGAAGTATCAAGACTCAAGGGAAGTGTATTGGTGACATGGTATGGAGAAAGACATATCCAAGTTTGTATCTGAATGGCCTAATTGTCAACAAGTGAAGGTAGAGCACCAAAAGCATGGTGGTTTGACTCAAAATATTGAAATTCCTACTTGAAAGTGGGAAGATGTGAACATGGATTTTGTGGTTGGTTTGCCTCGGGTCCGAAGGCAATTTGACTCAATTTGGATTATCATTGACCAGATGGCTAAGTCGACTCATTTTCTATTGGTCAAGACAATCTTTAGCGCCGAAGATTATGCAAGGTTGTATATCCAAGAGTTGATGAGGTTGCATGGTGTACCTAAGTCTATCATATCGAATCGTTGCACCCAATTTACTTCTCACTTTTGGAGGTCATTTCAAAGAGAATTTGGTACTAAGGTGAAATTGATTAGGGAGAGGTTGAAGATTACCCAAAGTCACCAAAAGTCCAATTCGGATGTTAGGAAGAAGGATCTTGAGTTCCATGTTGGTGATTGGGCGTATTTGAAAGTCTTACCTATGAATGGTGTAAAACATTTTGTAAAGAAGGGCAAGTTAAGTCCCGGGTATGTAGGTTATTATGAGATTGTTGAAGTGGATTGGGAAGCTTATAAGTTGGTTTTGACTCCGAAATTGAGCTCTAGTCACTCGGTTTTCCATGTGTCTAAGTTGAGGAAGTTGGTTGGTGATACTAGTGCTATTGTGCCTTTTGAGGGTGTTGAGGTTGAGGAGAACTTGTCTTATAAGGAAGCTCGTTTGAGATTTTGGATAAAACAAGTGAAGCGGCTTCGCAACAAGGATATGGTTTCATTTAAGGCACTTTGGAGAAATCAACATGTGGAAAGTGCTACGTGGGAAGTGGAATCAAGCATGATGTGATGATGCCTCTATCCTTTCCAATCTACTCAAGCCTATGGTATTAAGTTCTTCCTATTCTCAATGGTCCTAATTCTTTCACTCTTCAGTCTCATGACATGACATGCATACAGGTGCATGAAAATGATTATATGATGTTTTAAGCATATTGGGTGCTTGTACCATGTTGTCATGTGCATGAGATATTCCTATGCATGAGAACATGATATTGAAGAATGATTTGGCCTTTAGCCCATGAATGAATGATTGATTATGAGGAATGTTTGGCTTTTAAGCCCGATTGTGCATCGGAATTATTTGAAATGACTATTGCCTCTTTTGAAAGTATGTATATGTATAAGTATTCTCGTGAGATGTTTTGACTTAGCAATGATGGATTAGGGGCGTTAGGGCTATCTACAAAGGTCCTCTCCCTTTCTTTGAACTATGTGCCACCATAGGAATGATACAAATCACCGAAATCACTAAGTCATAAGGGATGGTTATTAATTTATTGATATGAGATGATAATGTAAATCCTTCTAAAATGACTGGGTCATAAAAAAGGTGTCCATCCACCGAAATGACTGGGTCATAAGGTGTGATGTAGACCCTTGGCAAGTAATCTTCTCCTACCGATGGGAGGTCTTCATCAGACTAATTCTCGCATGAGTTTGATTTGTTGGTTATAGTCCATCTCCACTATATATGAGCATTTTTCACATTCATGCATCATGAACTTCATGACATATTGTATATTGCTCTTTTTTGGATATATGATTCTTTCTATATTATGTGCCCTTGTCGTCTAATATTGAAATGCAGGTTTGATAAGTCATATGAGTTGCATGTCCGCATACTTAGTATATTCAAACGTACTAACGCATACCTTTTGCCAACATGATCTAACCATGTATGGACAGGAGATTACCTCCATCCACCATTTGATAGCTAGATTGGATTTGAGACATTTGTTGTGGTGAGACCTATCTTCTAGGGACAAGCCACCATTTATCTACCTTATGTTGCTTCCATTTTGCTATTTACTTTGAGGATGAGCTCGGTACATGTCTTGGCCCTTGTCCCATCTTATGTCTAGAGGCATTGATTATGGTTATCTATTTGCTATGGCTATTATGGATTGACTATGAGAATTATGATAAGTATGTATAGTTTGATGTGGAAATGTAGAAAATCCTAAGTCCTGAATTGCCCCTATAGAGTGAGTCATACTTACCCACCCCTTAGTCTTTATGTGATATGTGTTATGTGAATCCATATTAATCTCTTTTCCTATGATATCCCCATAGTGTGAGTCCTACTTCTCCATCCCTTAGAACAATGTGTTTACTGTTTATATACGCTTCCAAATCTATCATGTGAATATGGATACTTTGAGGCTTGTTTGGGAACTCTTGGGTTCCTATTCGCCATGTCACTCCTAGACCCTAGGTTTGGGTCATGACATTAGAAACTCTTTTGCTGACCCTGAACTACGAAACCCTTTCTACAGTGTAGCATTTGAAATATGACCCATGGTTGGACTCGTAGAGTCCTTCCACACTTAGTCATTTCTCCTTGTTTATTGGATGTCATTCACGAAGGGTTTCTATGAGTTGTAATATGTGTTAATCATAGGATACTTCAGCAAACATCGAATTTCTCTCATGTTAAGCCTCTCATCTATGACCATATCTACAACCCATCACTATTTCTACTTGTTGTCATTGGGTAGGCGGGTTACCCCACACTTTGAATCTATTCCCTTTCTTGAAGTTCATGTTTAAGGACAGACCTATGACCCATACATAGGCCTCATGAACTGACCCAGGTCATTTTCTTCCGAACCTTTTCATCACTCTTAGGCTCCTAAACTAGGGGTCGTTACACGATTAGTGGTAGATGATCATCCCAATTACCCTCAAGCTCTAATACGCAAGCCCTCAACATGTCTTCCAAAATCTATTTTGTCCTCTCGGCTTGTCATCAATTTGAGAATGGAGAGTAGTACTTAACTTCACCCTTGTACCAAGCTCCTAATGAAATGACCTCCAAAAGTGAGAAGTTAATTGGGTACTACTATCCTATATAATAGGCACACCATGTAGTCTAACCAACTCCCAAATATATAACTTGGCACAGTCCTCCAGCATTTATGGTAGCCTTCACCGTTAAGAAATGAGTCGATTTGGTCATCCTATCCACAATAACACAATTATAGTTGTATTACATCCAGGTACGGGGCAAATCTGTCACAAAGTCCATATTCACTTCTTCCCACTTCCAAGTAGGAATCTCAATATCTTGGGCCAAACCACCGGGCATTTGCATTTCTACCTTTACTTGTTGGCAATTAGGACATTTGAACATAAATTTGGCTATATCTTTCTTCATGTCATTCCACCAATACACCTCTTTCAAGTCATAATACATACATCTTGGTGGATCCCGGATATATAGAATACGAAGAGTTATGGGTTTTCTAAAGATCACCTCCCTTAGGCCATCAACATCAGGAACACACAAATGATCTCGATACCAAAGTACACCATCTATCCCTTGGGAGAAAACCTCTATCTTCTTTTCTGCAATCAACTTCTTCAATTCCACCAATGACTGATCTAAATCTTGTTTTTCATTGGCATCAACAACTACCAAAGATTCAGCTCCATCTAGAACATGGATACCACCACCATTAGAGTTAGCCAATCTCACACTCAATCTAGCCAAATGGTGCACATCTTTCACCAACTTCTTTATGGCCTTATCAATATTAACCACACTATAGGTAGATTGTACTAAGGGCATCAGCTACAACATTTGCTTGCCATGATGATATTGCACATTCATATAATAGTTTTTGAGATGTTCGAACCATCTTCTTTTGCGTCAAGTGAAGATCCTTTTGGGTGAACACATATTGCAAACTCTTTATAATGACCCAAACCAACGTCGTAGTCGTGACATGGTGAATGAGACACCCAAAGGCATCATACCAAGCCTCATGTTCATATTGTAAGCATTCATAAGGTAAAATAAGCATACACAAGAGATTAAGTAAATATGTATATAAGCAAGAATATGAAAATACATTATACCCATTTGTCCAATTCCTGCCTCTCATCATATTTCCTTGTGGGGTCATATAGCTCACTAGCTCACCCTCTAGACATACATGAAAAGTAAATGTTAAGGTCTCTACTGAATGAAATGTAAAACATAATAAGGGATGGTTCTCTAAGCATGGGAATTGACCAATAAGTCTTTTAAGCTTAGGAATCTGAATGCTTGCCTCAATATGAAATAATCTCCTTGTCATCCATCCATGCATGGTTAGAATATGTAGGCAAAGAATATGCATCAGCACATAGAATGTACAAAGATTTAGGTATGCCATGAATCAATGGACATCACAATAATATCAATATGCGTAAAATACAACCAATGGAAGGACACAATATATATGAACATGCAAACAAAAAAATCATTAGAAGAAGCCTCATAAATCCATTCTTAACTTTAGCATACATATGTGGGAGTAGGCATAACTGACATATAGACCATGTAGACTATAACATGGAATCTTGATGTTCACTTTATATCAAGCTAAGAGGAGTCTACTTTACCAAGGTAAACACGGTCCTCACCCTATACGCTCTATTTTAGCACGGCGAGAACCATCATTTGACCCCCACCCTTGAGGCTCTATCCTAGCACAGTGAGCATCCATCATTTTAGCTTATTGGATCCAATAGCACGCCTTTAAGTCATAAAACATAAATATCATTCCTATGGTGACACATAGTTTTGGGACTTGAGGATTTATATAAGCACCCGTGGGGATAGTCTCTCTTACACAAGTCCACTTGGTGCTAAGTAATATCCCACGGAATACATAAATCATGCATATCTAAATATATATAGCATTCAACATACTTCATACTTCATTAAAAGCATACTTTCATAGCTTTCAAAATAATCATCATAGTCTTTCATGAAGCATCATATCACAAGAATAGTCCATCTACTTGATTTCATCATAATGTGGATAGACATTCCCACCTTAAAATCATCATAAACATTAGTGTTTTTATCACCCTCTTAGTCATAGCATCATTATAGCTTTCATAACATTATTTTTGTCATAATATCATCGTAACTTAAAACCTGTTCTTCATACAGCCATAATCACAGAAATCCATTGTTTTATCATATGAGACTACGGGTAAGTGTGAGGCATGGACATTTGAGTAAAAATCATGCATTGAATAGGACTCATAGAGATTATGAAATTAAAATAAAATTAAATCATTAACAAGGGAACCCACATCAAATCATTAAGCCCTAATTATGTATACTTTGGAATCACATACTTTTGCTTGAAAATCATATACATCATGAAATCCATCATGATTCATGATTATTTAGTCAAACTCACCACATATGAATCATAGCCAATGCATTAGGAAACATAGATTAAAAGGCCATACAAATTTATCATGAAATTTTGATTAAAAAAGAGATTTCGAATTGGGATCATTGGATGAAACTAATCTATGAATGAAGCCCTACATACCTCAAGTAGAATCATTAGAAATTGAGAGGATAATCTGGAAGAACTTTGGAAAATCTTCAAGCTTGAGCTTAATGATGAAACTAATCTGTGAACGAAGCCCTACATACCTCACGTATAATCCATAGAAATTGAGAGGGAAATCTGGAAAGCCTTTGGTAAATCTTCAAGCTTGAGCTTCAATGGAACCCTTGACTTAGAGGGGAAATTATTGAGAACCCTTGAGAGAAATTTGAAAATTAAAAGCTTTAAATAAGTTAGGAATAGGAATTTATAGAGGATGGGTTTATTAGGGTAGTTGGGGTAGCCACAATGACGTAGTTTAGGAATTAGATGGATCAGAAACGTCAAAATCACCCTTCATTAAAAACTGTCAGAGTCGTCCACGAAATCCCTTCTACGGGTCGTGAATCAACTTACACGTCGTATCTTGTCTCATAGGTTAGGGTGTCATAAATGTTGAGCTACTGGAGTTGCAGCTTCTGACCCACGAACATGCAGTACGACTCCTAGATAAAAGTACAGGCCATAGAACCCTTCGTTGGAAGACCCCAGACTTAGAAAAATATTTGTTGCTCAGGGCCTCCACCTACGGGACATACTTATGGGCCATGGGAAAATATACGCGCTTGTCTGATAATTCATAAGCCAACTTCCAGAAATCCTTCAATTTTTCATTTTCACTGGGCACTTCCCACGGTATCACCTACGACTCGTGGATTCTTTTACAAGCTATAAATTGGCTCGTAGTTCTGACCTTAGTAAATTTTTGTGCTTCAGTTTTTCAAGCCTAAAAATATGAGGGATGTTACATTATCTCTCCCTTGGGATCATTTGTCCATGAATGAGATAGAATTACGCCTGAATAGAGTAGAATCATAGTTATCATCATTAGCATTTTATGCAAAAAATATGACTTAATTATCATTTTCAAAGAATCATTAAATTGATGCATCAAATATCATTAAAAAAGTAGTTTCATGATTGCAGGCATGCAACTTAACTAGAAATATGCGTTCATGAGTATTTTGAAGAAATGAATCAAATTAAATACCTTAGGCTTGAGTAGAAGGAAAGAGGTAAGGGTGTTGTTTCATCATATCTATTTCAGCCTCCCAAGAGTCACTTTCAACTTGTTGATTTCTCCATAATACCTTAACATATGCAACCTCTTTATTCCTTAATTTCTATACATGGCGGTCCAAGATCTCAATCGATACTTCTTCATTAGTCAAATCTTCCTTAATGGTCTCATCTTTCAATGAAATGATAGAATTAGGATCACACAAGAATTTCCTTAGAATGGAAATATGAAATACCAGATATATCATGGCTAGTTCCATAGGGAAATCCAATTCATAGGCTACCTTTCCAACATTCTTCAAAATTGCATGAGGTACCATATACCTAGGACTCAATTTGCCTTTCTTACCAAAATGCATTACTACTTTCATTGGGGAACCTTCAAATACACCTAATCACCTTTACTAAACTCCAATTCTCTTCTCCTAACATCGACATATAATTTTTGATGACTTTGCTGCCTTCAACCTTTCCCTTATGACTTTCACCTATTCCATAGCATCAAGCCCCAAGTCTGGTCCAATTAAGGACATCTCTCCAACTTCAAACCATCCCACCCGTGATCTACACCGATTGCCATATAATGCTTCGAATGTGACCATACCAACACTTGAATGAAAATTGTTGTTATAAGCAAATTCAATAAGAGGTAAGTGATCATCCCAACTTCCTTTGAAATCAAGCAATTAAGCCCTTTACTGATCCTCCAAGGTTTGTATCGTTCTTTCGGCTTGTCAATCCATTTGAGGGTGAAATGCGATACTTAATCTTACCTTCATACCAAGGCTATTTTGGAATGACTTACAAAAATGAGAAGTAAATTAGGCACCTCTATCTGATATGATAGAAAATGGTACCCCATGCAATTTCACCAATTCTTGAACATAAATCTTAGAATAATCATCGGCACCATAAGAAATCGTTACCAACAAAAAGTAGATTGTTTTCGTCAGTCTATCGATAACTATCCATATCCAGTCAAATTGATTTCTTGTCCTTAACAAGCATGTAATGAAATCCATATTCACTATCTCCCATTCCCAAGTTGCTATTTCAATATCTTGAGTCAAACCACCAGGTCTTTGATATTCTACCTTTACTTGTTGACAATTTGAACATTTCATGACACACCTTGCTATGTCTTTCTTCATGCCATTCCACCAATACACATCTCTCAAATCTCTATACATTTTCGTGGATCTCAAATGAATAGAATACTTGGAAATATGAGCTTCATCAAATATCTTTTCCCTTAGTCCATCCACATTGGGTAAACACAATCACACTTGATAATGTAATACTCCATCTCTCCCTTATGAGAAGACTTCCACCTTTTTATCAACCACAAATTGCTTCAATTCCACTATGGTAGGACTCATGTCTCGCTTTACCTTAATTTCTTACATCAATGACGATTCTGCCCCATTAGGTATTAACACACCACCATTACTCAAGTTAGCCAACTTTATATCAGCTTTGTTGGGGTGATCCATCACACTCATGTCATAATCTTTCAAAAGTTCCAACAATCTTCTTTGTCTTCGGTTCAAATCCCTTCGGCTAAACACATATTGTAAATTTTTGTGGTTGGTGAATATATCAAAATGTATGCCATAGAGATAGTGTCAACATATCTTTAATGCAAACACAATAGCTAACAACTCAAGATCGTGCGTCAGATAGTTCTTCTCATGCACTTTCAATTGCCTTGAAGCATAGACAATGACCTTTCTATGTTGCATCAACACACAACACAAGCCTATATGTGAGGCATCATAATACACAACAAAATCATCTGAACCTTTAGAGGAGCCGAAGTAAGACAATCCTTCAACATTTGGAAGCTTTTTTCATATTCATCAGAACATTGGAATTTTTCCTTCTAATGGGTCAACATTGTCAAAGGGGAAGTAATGGAGGAAAATCCCTCAAAAAACTTTCTATAATATCCGGTCAAACCCAAAAAGCTTCTAATATCAGATGGAGACAATAGTTTAGGCCAATTCTTTACAACTTCTATCTTCTTTAGATCAACCCTAATACCATCACCAGAAATAATGTGGCCAAGAAAGGCCACCTCTCTTAACTAAAATTCATACTTGCTAAACTTATCAAAGAGTTGTCATATCTCAATGTTTGCACCACAATCCTCAAATAATCCTCATGCTCCTTCACATCTCATGAGCACACCAATATGTCATCTATGAACACTACTCTACAAACATATTCTCAATATGTTTTGAAGATCTTGTTCATCTAATCGATACCAGCGACAGGCGCATTTGTTAGTCCAAATGACATCACCAAAAATTCAGAATGACCATGCCAAGTTCTAGATGCCCTCTTTGGGATGTTATCTTCCTTCTCCCTCAATTGGTGAAATCCGGACTGAAGATCTATCTTAGAAAAGAGTCTGCACCTTATAGTAGATCAAATCGGTCATCGATCCTTTGAAGTGGATACTTGTTTTTGATTGTTACGTTATTCAATTTCCAGTAATCCATATACTTCCAAAATGAACCAACCTTCTTCCTTATAAATAATACAGGAGCATCCCATGGTGACACACTAAGCCTTTTGAATACCTTATCAAGTTAATCCTTTAATCGTTCCTTCAAATTCTTTAAATTATGTCGGGGTCATTCGATATGGAGGGATAGAAATAGGTTGGGCGTTAGGCAAGAGATCAATACCAAAATCAACTTCCCTTACGGAAGGAATATCGAGTAGATCACTAGGACATCAGGGAACTCATTTACAATAGGGACCGAATCAAGTATAGGTACATGAGACTCAACATCCATGACTCGAAAACATGATATAGACAACCTTTAGAGATTATTTCCATGGCTTTCATATAAGAGACAAACTTTCCTTTAAACACAAAATTTGTTCCTTTCCACTCCAAGATGGGTTCATTTGGGGGCTTAGAATGTAACCTTATGGTTCCTACAACCAATAGAAGCACAGGATGCATACAACCAATCCATACAAAGGATAATATCAAATCACTCATATCAAGCTCAACTAGATCACATGGAATGACTTTATGTAAGACCAACACGGGACAACTTTTATAGACTTTCTTGGCTAGCACTGACTCACCAATAAGAGTATAAATCGAATAGGGTTCTAACAAATCTTCCATAGACACATCAAATTTTATGGAAACATAAGGAGTAACAAAAGACATATTGGCACCGGGTTCATCGAAAGCATATACATCAGGATCAAAGACTTTCAACATAGTGGTAACCACTTCACAAGCTTATTAACTTCCTTTCTAGCATGCAAAGCATAGAATCGATTACCACGTGGCCATGTTGCACTAGTGCTTTTTAAACCACTTGACTTTGAGGACGCCCTTCTTTACCTTTACTAGAAATATTAGGACACATGGCAATCTTGTGTCCCATCTTTTCACAACTAAGGCATGCATTAGAACCTCTTAAACATTCACCTACATTGTTCCTCCAACACTTGAGACATCTAACAGGAATAGCACCACCCTTCACAAATCGCCTTGAGCCTTAGGATTGGCCCCTTTCTCTTTGTCGAACCTTTGAGGAGCACCTTTTGAAGACCTTTGTCCTTGTTGAGATCATCCACCACCAGACTTACCATAAGAAAGCCGTAAATCATAACAAATCCTCTTAGATTCCCTCAACCTCATCTCTTGCAACTTTCCACTCTCCACTTGTTCCACATATGTCATGAGTCTAGGGATATCCATTTAAATTCACCAAGTTGGACATCCCTAAAGTGAACTTTTTGATATAGGCTCTACAGTCGGCCACTAAGGAAGGAGAACATTTTGAAATGTCACGACCCAACACAGGGGTCGTGATTAGTGCCGAAAGGGCACCCAGATAAGCACTAAATCAGATTTCCAACTATAACAGCTAGGGAATCTCCCAAAATTTAGGCAGAGTTTCCTCTGTTTTACTGACTAAACAAACTTGCAAACAGCAACCCATCATTTAACAAATATCTATATGCATATATATGCGGGCCGACAAGGTCACCGCTGCGTTAGAACCGCCCAACAAATATATCATACATACATAGTCATACCACATGCAATATCCCACACCCACATGTATCCACAGA
>JAOTQR010078856.1:0-10972 GCA_025774065.1 Solanum ossicruentum
AAAACAGAGGAGATTCTGCCGAAATTTCGGTAGAATCATAGAATACGACCAGAAGAGAATCGACTTATTAGGTGTTTGCGTGTCCCTACCGGACACCGGTCGCGACCCCAGGGAGGAGTGTGACAATCTTTATCATAGAAGCTCTATCACCAGAACGTCATCTGCATAGGACAAGTGAATGATTTCTGGGCTCCATTTAGAAAGCTCATACCCAATAAAGTTCTTATCCTTGTGCAGATTATTCATACTTCTTGAGAGAACCTCAGCAGCAATAATAAACAAAGTAGGAGAAAGAGGATCCCCCTGCTTAAGGTCTCTAGTAGATTGGAAAAACACATGCATCTGACCATTAATAAGAACAGAATACCAGTTGTTGGACAATAACCTCAACACTATATCAATGATCACTTCTGAGAAGCCAACTTTCTCAACACTTTTGTCAAGAAAATACAAGAAACCCTATCATATGAAGCTTGACCACAACATTTGTGTTCTTGTTCCTCCTTCTGATGTCTCCTATGATTTCTTGTGCCAAGAGAACATTTTCAATAATGTTCCTCCCTTTTACAAAGCTTGATTGATTTGGGGAGATAATTTTGGGAAGCATCACAACCAGCTATCATGTAGAACCCTAGAGATTACCTTGTTGATGAAACAGCTGAGGATGATTGGCCTCAAATCCGAGAATGTTCTCACACTCTTCTTTTTGGAAGTAGTACCAGGTTAGTATGGGTAATATGCCTAGAAAGCATTTGCCCACAGAAGAAAGCCCTAACTAGCCTGGTAATATCCTCAGCAACAACTTCCCAGCAAACTTGGAAAAATAAACTTGTAAACCCATCTGGACCAGCTGTACTTTCATCACTCAGCTCAAAAACTGTCTGTTTGACCTCCTTATGGTCTGGCAATTTAATCATATTTTCATTCTCCTCTAGGTTGATCATCTTAGGAATGATATCAAGCATTGTGAAATCCTGATTATCCCCAATTTTAGTGAACTGATCCCTGAAGAATCTGACAGCCTCCTACCCTATTGCAGCTTCCTTAATAAACATCTAACATTGAGCATCTTCTATTTCAGTTGGATGTAACTTCCTTTTTTTTTCTTTCACATAGGAGTGGAAGAATTTAGAGTTTTTGTCCCCTTAGGCAAACCACTTCATACCAGCTTTCTGCCTCCAAAATTCCACCTCTAGCTTTAAAAATCATTTTAATTCAGCTTCTATTTTATTTAGATCAGCTCTATTTTCTAGAGAAAGCTGAATCTCTAGCTAAGCCTCCTTAACTCTAATAATATCCTCCAAGGTTGCAATCTGAACAAAGACATTCTCAAATACTCTATGACTCCATTCTGCCAATGCTCTTTTAGTTATCTTGAGTTTTGCATGAAACTCCAAAAAAGGGCATCCAGAAAATTCTACCTTCCAGCTAGTTCTGACTACATCATTAAACTCCTTGTGCTTGCACCAAAAATTCAAAAAATGAAATTATTCTGTGATATCTTGTACAAAAGAATTACATGACACATAGATAGGGGCATGACCTAAGCCTTGTCTTGAGAAGTGTTGCACCTCCACCACAGGGAACACATCATATATTTCCTGATTTACCAAAACCTTATCCAATCTTTAAGATATATAAGCTTCATGAATTCTTCCATTCCATCATGTATATTTACTCTCCGAAAAGTTAACCTCTAATAGTGCACATGCACTAATATAATGTGTGAAATCCGTAGCTTCATTCTGGGTGTAGTAAAGTCCTCCCAACTTTTGTTCTTCACTCAGAATGACATTAAAATCCCAACCTCACATCCATGGGCAGTTGTCAGTGTCCGTATTCTGTAAGTCTTCCCACAATTCAAGTCTATCAATAGCACTGCATCTGGCATACACAGAAGTAATGAAAAATTCTTTACTCCCCATCTGAAATTTCATTGTGATGTGCTAATGTGCATTTTGTTGGAATGTTCTAGCCCAATCCTTCCAAAATTTCATATTTTCCCAGACTATTTACCTCAGCATTGTCAAAACTCAAGGCTACTCTATACTGATATATCTCATTCGGTCCCTGAAAAGGTTCCGTTAGAGCAATAAAAGAATAATGATATCTTTAATTTAAATCTATTAATCTCCCAAAAGCATTTTGAGTATTAACGTATCTAATATTCTAAAATAAGACTTTATTTATCATTGATCACAACTGGTGGTCCTCCCCTTAGTGCTCCTTGTTTGAACTTCAAGAGGGATTTTGGCAAACTTACCCCTTTTTTCACTCAAGTTGTTAGAATGACAAGGAGACAGATCCCCTGCCTTACTAACATGACAAATATTATTCTCCAACCCCTCTTCCTCATTTTCTTCTTGTTGTGTCTGCCTTGGTTACTCAAATTCCCTTTCACTATCAGTCCTTTTTTTCAATTGGGGCTTGTTAGTCAACTTCTCCAATTATTTTGGACTACCCACTTGTGTTTCTTTCGTGGTAGTGTTAGATGTATCCATTTGATAGTTTTGATTAGCAATGCTTCTGACGCCACTGTCTGTCATGATCTTGCTGCTTTGTGGATCTTTGTTAGCATCTTGTTGGCCAGCACCTGCTACTATTTTGGCATTTTGTTGGCCAACATCTGCCCCTACCCCCAGTTTCTTTCCTGTATCCTCTTTCTCCATTCTTGCTTCATTATCCTGTGTGTTGGTATTCCCCCTCCCCTTCCTTTGTGTTTGTAACTTCATCATCCTTTTTCTCATGTTGTTCTTGTGTCTTGGAAGCAGGGTTCTCCTTGGTTTCAAGAGTTTCGAACTTATTTCTTGTCCTGACAGCTTCCCATGCTTTGGTGGTGGCGCAGGTTTCTTCCCCATGCTTTTTCCTCTGTTCTACAAAGCCATCACCCTTATTGCCTTTTTGTTGTTCCCCTTCACCCTTGTCCTCCTTCTCCTACTCCTTCTTTTGTTGCGTGTCTCGAGGCTTCCCATCCATATTCTCCTTCTCTTCCTTGTCCTCCTTCTTTTTGAATAGTTCTGGGCTTTTCACATAACATTGATCCTCATCATGTCCTTGTATTGAAAAGTAGTGCAATATTTTGGGATATAATCATATTTGATTGGTATCTACTTTTTCTTTATATCTCCATCAGCATGTTTGATACCAATTTTAATCCGCTTGGGAAACTCACCTAAAAGGTCCACCTCTACCTTAACCCTAGCACAGCTAGGTCTTGTTTTGTTTCTAGTTGCCAAGTCAACTTGAAGAGGCTTTCCTATTGCTGCAACCAAAGAGAAAATTGCCTTTTCTCCAAAGAAATTTGGAGGGAGAGAAGGAAAGGAGATCCGTATTGTCATGCCTCGAGAAGGTATCCTAGACGTAACTTGCACTCGGAGTCTATTGCTAGTCCCCACGCGAACCACCTAGTCTCATTGCATTCGTTCCATTAACTCATAAGCGGAAGATATAAGAAAATGATAAACAAACAGTGGGCTATCATAATCACTATCATAAGGAATACGAAATAAACAATTCAATAGAAGTAATAAGTAAGAAGTAAGAAAATGGTCTGTCTCGACATTAACTATCAACTGTCTATATCTACGAAGCCTCTGTAACTATCCTCTAAGAAGGTATCATGACAAGCCATGGCTACCACAGTCTAATGAAATAAATCTAGAATAAATGAAAAGAAGATAACATGTCTCCCAAAAATAAGGGAGGACTCATCAAGTCTTTGTCGGAATCCGTGAACCTCAACGATTGGGTTGCTGAAGTCCTATGTCTACAGAATCTGCATCATAAAACGGTGCAGTGCCAAAGGCGCATTAGCAAGTGGAATGTACTGTATGTAAAACGGGCTAAGGTAAACAGTATATGTAAGTATAACATCAATTCATCAATCACTTATCCTCACTCAGAGTAAAGGACAGGATTCTATCACCACGCTATCCATCAAGACATCATACAATCACATCAACGTCAGAATACTATCAACAAGTAAACCTATCTGGGAGTTTCTATAACCGACAATCACCACCTATGAGCCGGTAGTGATACAACAAAGAGATATCGTTGCCAAGTACCTTGCCGAAGTAAAGGACGAGTCTATTGGGGATCCCAAAGAAGTCTGTCTAAGTCCTCTGCAGGACAAAAGGAAACATTCACTTCCACGGTCCAATCCTCTCCTACACTGGCCACGTAGTTAATGAGTGTGAGTGGGACTCACTCTTATCCATTTCGGTGCTAATACTCCTCCCAAGACTCAATATGCTCATAAGTCTATCAAGCTTAGACTGTTACATAGCCCAACCCCCCTCGCAAGTAGGGTCCTCATCCCATCTAGCATCTATCGACTCAAGAAAGAAATTTTTTTTTCATTCAACTTTATCTCAATCCCATCTAAAGTTCAAGAATATTAACTTTATCTACTTCAACCATCACAACACTCACCTCAAGATTCAGACCACATCAATCAACACATCCATGAATAATCAAAACTCTAGACATCACCCTAAATTTATTATTCAAGTCTTTAACAGAGAATTTATAGGGGTAATTGCAAAATCACAACATAAATAAATGTAATCAGTTCATTAACATATGATGATCATCAATTTTACATAATAATATAATATTTAGAATAAATTTCAAGAAATCATCCAAGAATCACAATTCAAGTCTCATTACCTATTAACTATTAACCTAATTTATACAAGGGGCACAGGGAAGAATAATTCCATGTTTTGGGTAGCCTTTACATACCTGTAGTGCAGAATTACCAAGTTTTCTTCAAGGAATTGAAACCTCTCTGGAAACCCTCAAGCTTTCTCTTCTTTTCCTCTCTCAAAACTCCCGTAGAAACTAAGAAAAATGGATTTTGAACCCTTAATCTTAATAAAAAGTCTTGCAAACACGTTTTAGGACTGAGGATAGGATGGGGAATGATCAAAAAGTCCTTCCCAAATAAAAAGAAAAAATTTCACCTCGGAATAGCCAGTCCGCGATGTGGACTGCGCGCGCGCATATGTAATTTTGATTGAAATTTTTAAAACGCATGGAAAAACTGTTTTCCACGAAATTACACATAAATCGCATTCAACAAATGCGTTTTATGTGCAATTTTTGTAAATCATAGTTTTCGTCAAAATTTCTAAAAAATTACAAGTGTATCTCCGCACCACTTCCTCGTCGCGCCAGGGGCACGGATTTGCAACTGTTTTGGGCAAAAATTAAAATTTTATTTTTCGACCCGGTTGGTCTAAATCAGGTCGAGACCATTTTCTGACTCGATTTTCCGCGCTGATCACAAATTCGGTCTCAAATTTTCTATTGGAGCTTTGAAAGATGCGTTGTGTCCATGATACATTTTAGGGGCGTTTCGATAATTTTATGAGGTGTTACACATGTCACTATTGTAGGAGCCTCTGCCTCCGAGTTAAACATAGGCTCCCACTTGAAAGTCCTCATTGGAAAAGATCTATCATGCTTTGAGATGTAGAAAGATGGCTTAGATAGTAAATGGACGTAGTCCTCCAATAGTGACGCCCTGATCAAGATGTGTCTGTTACTCAATAAGCCAATATTGCAATCTCCCTTCAACTCACATTGTTTGGGGATCAGATATCTGAGATCTTAGATCTCCGGCCACCCATAGGAAAATTTTTCAATAACACATATTGTAGATTTTCCTTTACAATCATTTGCTCCACTTCACATTGATCCCTCACAACAATTGGCTCGCCATGAATATATGTGATTTGTTTAATAAGGACGGAATAGACAGTGGTAGTCATTGGTTTCAAAACATTGGCATAGGTTTTAGTCACAACAGGTTGACCAGCCTCAGACGAGGGCTGGCCAACGGCCAACGCGGACATGAACACCGATCAGTAAACTGTGGAGGCTAAGTCAGTAGGGTTTAGAGAGCGTTTTTTCTCTCCTTGTAATTTTAGTTATTATTATTAATTAAAGAAATAATATACATCACATAATATTGTGAGAGTTTTATTAGCTGAAGGATGCATTTTATTGAGTGGAGCTTAAGACTCAACTCTTGTCCAGATTTGTTGAGCTACACATTGTGTGAAAGGCTGTTGTATCCTGGAGGGACAGATCAATGAGAATATTGCTGGACGGATGAAAAATATTTTTATTTTACCGCAGTAGGCTTAAGTCTCCTTAAAGAGAGCGAGATATCCATGTTTCAGCCTAAAGAATTTTTTTCTTACAATTGTAATTTTTGTAGTATTATTATAATTTTTACCAAGTATATATAAATTGTTTCACTGACGCATCGAATGCCGTGGCACTTCCAACCTTACATGTAGATCCGATCTTGCATATGACTTCTCTTTTTCATGTAATTCTTTTTTTAAAAAAAAATTGTTCTTCTTTTTCGGAGTGATACAGATAGATGAACAAAGCATGGGCAGAAAGCTAATCTAAAATGGATCCACCAATTGGTTGCCACTATACAACCTAGAAAGATAATATTAAGTGTGAACCTATGTTTTTTTTTTTTTGGTCGATTGAATAATTCCATCATTCGCTCCTTAGGTGGATTTTAATTTTTGCCCCCTAAAATTATTGATCTTTAATTTTGTATTCTTTCGAAACTTTAAATAATCCAAATAAGTAATCGAAAAGGTTTTTCGCATCGGAAAAAAAAAAGAATACAAGGAGAGCAAAGCCCCAATGACGCGTGAAGTGCATACTCCAAGGTAATTTTTTTTAAAAATATTATTTTGTAAAATTAATTTTACCTAGCTAATTAGGTCATAATTTATGATACTTAATGTATAATTTTTTATTACATAAACAATGAAGATAAAAATTAAAAATCACAATATAAAGAGAAAAAATCTAAAAATATCCCAAAAAAAGAAACAGTCAATATAAAAAATTGACTCGAATTATCAACTATTATAGTTATCCGTTTCTATATCAATCACAATCCTCTATATTTATCTACCAATATATGGTGCGGCCTCGTGGTGGTCCTAAATATCATAACATTATTTTCTCAAAAAGCAGCCAATCTTATTTTCAATTTAATAGGAGTTGTATTATATGGTTTGATATTCAAATAGGAGAAAATGACAAGTAATCACTTACTTTTGGTATCAATAGTCCTCTAACTATTAATTGAGCATATTTTTTATTCTTTAAGTTTTTCAAAAATGAACATTTTTTATTTTTATCAGTTTTTGATTGATAGGTTTAATTGGAACTGTGGGAAAAAAATTAATCAGAAAAATAAAAAAATTCATCAAAATTTCAGAATTCACAGTATTAAAAACCACACCAGATGCAAAAGTATACAAATAAAATTTTAAAAATTAAACCTCAACTTTCATAAGACTTCAGAAATGACCAAATTTTACATAAACTGTAAAATTTGTACTTTCAAATGTGAGTTTCCGTTAAAAAAAATTATATTTTATAGATTCATCAAATTTAGCGATTAATGTTAAGTAAATATACAAAAAAAATTAAAATTTAAAAGTACTCGTGTTTGGTAAACTTAAAGAATGAAAAGTACGCAAGTCATTACTTAAAGAACTATTTTGAATTTATTATCAAAGATGAGGGACCAACATATTTTTCTTCAAGATAAAAATAAATTCAACATTTTAAATCACATGAATGTAATAGTACTAACTAATTTCTTATCATTACATATCTTAATTTTACAACTGCATGCATTAGAAGTCAATAAATTAATGCTTCGCACTTTTAGACATTTACCTTCGATCCAATTATGAGGTATTAAGATCTCTTGAGTCATTATAAAATTAATAGAAGAAAATAATGAAGATTTTTGATACATATGTCAAAGCGAAGATTTTTTATGAAAAAATATAAAAAAATTTAATAAATTATAACTGACTTAAAAAAATCAATTTTTTCCTGATCTTTTGCTCGCCTTTCTCCTCTCGCATTCCCTTCTCGCCCTCTCCCTCTGATTCCCCCCACCCCGATCTCTCTCTCCCTCTCTACCATCTTCTATATATTCCAACTAAAAAATTGGTCACCCTGACAAAGTTTTCTTCTTAATCTAGAGATATTAAACATGCATATACTACATTATTAATACACATATGTATTTATGTTTCAGTTTTAAAGCTAGTATGTGTATTTATCTTTTGTTGATGATTGATACATATGTGTATTTGCGTGTTGATGTTTCAATTTCAAAGCTAATGTGTGTAACAATGTTTTAGTTTCAAACATCAAAGTTAATATGTGCATGTGTATTTGTGTTTGGTTGATGATTAAGATATATGTGTATATATATATCTATGGTTTAGTTTCAAAACTAACATGTATATATGCGTGTCTTTCTGTGAAATTCAAAGAGAGGGGGAAACTGCAAGCCAAATTTACAACAGAGAGGAAAGATGCAGGAATACAAGTTGTATCACATATACATGCATATTGTATCTATAATTTGTATTTAGCATCTCTCTAATGTTTTGCTCGCCTCTGTGATCTTTCTTTCTATATTTCGCCAACCTCCTTTTTTTTAAAACAAACAGTTGTTACCTTGAATTATAACAAGGCAAATCTTAGCTATTTATAAAAATGCGTCGTGCACGTATCTAGTACTACAAACCATGAATTCACTTGTTGAAGGCAAGACAAAAGAGCTCTAGACGCAGAAGAGGAGCTAGGAGGTTAGTGATAGGTGCGTTCGAATCCAATATATAGCTTTAATTCAAATAATATAAATAAAAATTTTACTAAAATTAAATTTTGAATTCAGATATTAAACCTAACATCGAAATCTTAATGGTTGAAACTTGAAAATAACTATATAGTCGAGTCCACATATAAGCGATGCTAATTAGCTTCTTAGTCCATTACTTTGTCTTCCTCCTGAATTCTATATATGTGTGTATAAATGAACATGCCATTATGGCCTGCTTTTAGAAAAAAGTTTTTGCATCTCAATATGACGTATAGGGTTTACAAAGAAAAATGACAAGATTTTTAATTTTATGTAAATTGTGGAGACAAAGGGATTATTTTTGAAAAAATTACACGAATAAGCAAACATATACTAGTTAATTAACTGAGTTATAATTTGAATTAATTATAGTTATTAAATGTATCAATAAATGACGAACTCCCAAAAAATCCAATCAAGTTGAATCTTGTTAAGAGCTAAAACCAAGAGTTTAGAGCGGCCAAGCAGAATCCTAGTTTCTAAAAGCACTCATTCCAGGAGGATTCGTTAGCTAATCTTTTTATGCTTAGATTTCTCTGCCTTCGCTTCACTTCAAGACGCTATTTACCAAGAAAAGACTATCTTTTTGTTGAATGGAAGAAGCAGAAGGGGTGAATGAGCGTTGCGGTTGCATGGCTGAAGGAGTTCAGCGAGTGACCTTGATAGCTAGGACCGGAATGATTATCTCTGCCCGAACTATAGTTATTACATGTAATTACTCAAACTATAATTATGGAGCATAATTAAGATATTTTTTATTGACTACGTGCGAAAATTTCCTTGTGAAGTAGGGTGACCCAACACCCAAAACTAGCAGCAGGTCCACTCCCCACATGTTTGGAGAGTGGATATACCTAAAGCCAATCCTTTGGTCTAAAATGAACGAAATGTATTACGTAATTAAATAACTTTGTTGTCATTCATTGACATGTTTTTACCAATATTGGAAAGACATTTGACAATAGACAACGACACTCGCTCCACCACCTAAGTACTTGTACTTGGTACCTCGCACCTTAAAATCATTTCATTCTCAATTTCAACATAGACTTGAGTTATTATTTCTTAACGATTATGATGCATTTTCCTACCGATATGGATTGTGATTGCTTTCATTCTTAATCAAAACTTTTAAATTTGAATTTTGAGTGTGAAAAGTTTTTGTGAATGGGCCCTACAGTGCATAATTTAGATTTAATTGGAAATTCAATATGAACTCTGGACACTATGTGAGAAACAAACAAAGATTAGAAAAATATTCTTTAAAAAAGAATGATTCAATTTCTTTAAAAAAATAACTATGTCGAGATACATAATTTAATAAAATAAGAAAAACTTTTGAATGATCTTAAAAGCTAGACAAATAAATAGAACAATAGAAATAATATGGTTGTCTGTCATGTTAAATAAGAAACTACGAGTAATAAAAGGTTCTGGTAGGTCTTAGTAATGAAATAATGTGGTCATTGGGAAGTATTCCACAGCCAGCTCATTATGTTCAACAAGCAGCCTTCATGGATCCTCACCTTCTTGTAAGTTGCGGTCCATATTATGCAAATTGATTAGGCAGAATAAATTGTTTGTTGAGAATAAAGGATATAGAAAATAGTTATTTAGGTAAAAGAGTGTTAGTAAAAATAATTAATTAAGTTGGATTAGAATTAGTTAAAATAATTAGTCCTAAAGTTAGTTGGATTAGTTAAGGTCAAGAGAGAATATAAATATGAGTCATCTCCCTCATTCTCTCTCGCTCGCTTCTTTTTCTTTCTGATTGTAACAAAGAAAAGGCTCCCCCTTGTTTGGAGCTCTTCAATAATAAGCCCCATTCCCCCAATTCATTCTACTCTGTCGCTTGGCGTTGGCAACTCTCTTCATGGTATCAAAGCCCTGGGCGATTGAGGGATCATCTGGGACGCACGAAATTTAGGTCAAACTCAATTGGAACAGACGGCGCCGGGAATGGCGTTGGAAGGTGAAGAAGTTACAACGGAGGGAACAACAGTTAGAATTGGTACAGTAATCGACGCCAATCATCCATTATTCCTTCAACCATATGACATGCCGGGTAATGCCTTGATTTCTTTTCAATTAACTGGACCGGAAAACTACTCCCTGTGGAGTAGATCCATGAAAATTGCACTTGTGGGTTAGAGCAAAATAGGTTTTGTCAATGGTTGGCACGCAAAGGGTAATTTTGATGTCTCACTTCATGATCTTTGGGAAAAGGTGAATGCGATTGTGTTGTCTTGGATAATGAAT
>JAOTQR010078857.1:0-10971 GCA_025774065.1 Solanum ossicruentum
CCTATAATATTGTGTTAGAACGTGATACCCGATCTATAATATCATGTCGGAACGTGGCACCCGATCCAATATATACATATATATGTATCAAACGTGACACCTGATCCTATAATATGTTGTCGAAATGTGACATCTGATCTAATATATATATATATATATATAATTCATTATTCTTTATCATTACTTCTCACTTAATTACCAATGTTTCATCAAGCCTTCTTTATTCAAGGCATCACTTTGAGAGATCAAGTTCAAGATTATGGGTTTCATGGTCTTGGGAGTGCAGACCAATCACAACAATATATCAGTCAACCAAACCACAACAATTAAGTGCATAGAAAATATCACAGCTTTACTCAATGACTATCAATCGCTATTAAGAGTCTCTCTTATTAGATAGAACAAACCATAACCTACCTCAAACCGACGAACCAAAGTCAAGTAAGCTAATCCACCAGTGTTTTCCCTTTCTCTAATACCTCCGAATGTTTCAAATCTGTCAAAAATATAATATTTATAAGAATATGAGTTCGTAGACACCTATATTACTATATGTCTTGCCTATACCTAGAACTCATCCAAAATCAATAATCTAGTTCCTAAATTTCAAGCGTAAGGTTAAGTCTTAATTCCTCTAAACATCATAAATCTAAGAGTATCCCTATAATACAACACACCTTACATTTAATTAATTTTATGTATAGACATACTAGTTTTATCAAAGTTCAAAATCTATGGACCACGATTACGAAAACCAGAACATCAATTGAGATGATATTTATCAGTAACCATATTATTATTCTATTTTATTAGTTTACACATTGTTACTCATCACCCAATAGATAAACTACTATTTAATTCCTGAATATTTTGTCAATATTGAAACAATCCCTCTAATCACTTATAAGTTGCAATAATGGAACTTAAAGCTCACTTTCCACTAACCCATATAATCATCAATATGACAAATATATTTAGTATGTTATTTATAGAACCTCATAACAAATTAATGGAGAATTTGAGTAAGATGTCACCTAAAGCCGCTCCTTCTGACATTGTTCATTGATATCATACAAACCCTTCTCTTCTTTCTTTCTCTTATTTTTTAAACCTAATTATGTACTAAAACTCCTAAATTTTACCAATTTATCTTAAAAGGTATAAGACAAGTAGTATAGAATTTTAACTAAATTATCACTTTAACCCATTAAGTAACTTAATAATCTAAAATTACCCCTAAGCTAGATAACAAAAGCTATCAAATAGTCAAAAAACCCTTTAAAAATTTAGAAAATAAATCTTTTAACGCTCTACTTCTCAAAAATACTTGAGGGTCGTTACACCTAGGAATGGACTTCAACTTCTGTAGTGCCTCCGTGGCATCACCCGTCCTATCCTTGACATGATCATCTCCGGTATCTTCGTCCTTAAATCTCAGTTGTTTCCTCTCAAACATCATCATCATCTATTGACATGGGAGGATCACTGGTACTCTTTCTACCACGAGTGGTAACCGCCATGTACTGCCATTCATTTTTTGGGTTCTGAACTGTGTTGCTAGGAATGTACCTCTCTGATGCTAGTTGAGTTGAGTTGACACTTGACCAAACTATTGCTCAAGCTGTTTAACAGCAATAGAAGGAGACTCGATTTTCTAATTTATGCTGGAGATGTCAGACTTCATGCCCCTCATGGTCTCATCCTATGTCATAGCTTTCTTCAACAGACGGTCCAATGTCTCCTCAACTCTGGAATTACTAGCTCTGATGTTGCAATTATGTGGTGGCACATAAGAACCATTTCTGTAGCCATTTCTATATCTTTAATTTGCATCACTGTCTTGGCCTTGATTCCTACCATAGTAACCTCCACGGTTATCTCTGAAAGCACCATTTCTGTTATAGTTCCATCCATGGTTTCCTTGACCTTAGTGCCAATAGTCTTGATTGGACCCCTGGGCATTGGTATGGAAACTCCCCATCTGATCAACAATGAAACAAGTGTCCTCCTTATAGCAGAAATCATCATACATGGTCGCTCGCGACTGTTTCACCATCACCACCATACCTGTACAGATTCAGGCAAGCTCTCGCATAATCTCCTTATTTATTTTAGTTTGCTCCAAACTAATACTGAAAGCGCACAAACTTTTGTAGATGACTTGTACATCTCTTTCACCTTAAGCATGATTTGTCTTGACTGCCCTTTCCATCCTTTTAGCATCTTTGCAAATGGTTGATCTAAAAACTTTCCCCCATGATGGTGTTAGCACATGTTTGGATATTCTTGTACAAGTCACAGTAGAAGATCTCCACCAAGGGATCATCAACAATTTTGTGGTTGGGGACACTCCTCAAGCACTTTGTGAACTGCTCCCACAGCACTGATCGAGTCACCAGGAAGTTGCTCAAAGTTGTTCATTTGATCTTTCAACTTGAGCTTCTTTAATCTCGGGAGGTACCTCTCCAAAAAAGGCCTTCTGCAACTCAGCCTAACTAGTGATGGAACTTTGTGGGATCTTGGATAGCCATAGCGCTGCATTACCTATCAGAGACAATAGGAAAACACAAAGTCCCACATCATCCATAAAAAGATTCTGTGTTCTCATCACACTCTTACAGACACATGCAATGTTGCGTAAATGACTATACGGATCCTCTGATGGCAGGCTCGGGAACAATCCACAGTTTTGCAGCATTTGAAGGAAATCACACTACTAAAAATTGAATAAACAAGAACACAACCCCAAGGTGGGTTCGGTTGATTAACCATAGTCCTAGTAAACGAGAACACAACCCCAAGGTGGGTTCAGTTGATTACCCATTGTCCTAGTCAACCTCCCCTTGGTCTAAGTTCTGTTGATTAGACGAGAACACATCATCTAATCCTATTAACCAATCTCTTTTACAATTCATTACCACCTGGATCAGGAAGATAACACTAAGCGAGTTCTAATGTTGGTCACCACTATAAAACGTGCAATATGAAGAGAATTGATTAATACATATAAATATCCATTCTACGAATTGCAAATAATTTGGGTATATTTTATTAGATCTTCATGGTTCCCACAACCCTAAGTTGGGGTTTAGCTACTCATGCTATGGGAAGATAAAGAAACTATAAATTGAGAAAACATAATTAATCTCTTACCCAAATAGATTGAAGAACAAGCAAACCCAATTTGTATTGAGAATCACAAGGTTGATCAATGAATCCACAAGTGTATTCTCTTCTCTAATATTTAGTTTCCAAGAATAAAAACCCTAAAAATGCCCTAATGACGTTCTCTATTTTATTCTACCGTACTTCTTACTAAAAATAACCTAATTATACTATTTATAGTATTTATAAACAAGTCCCAAAAAATATTAGAAAAAATTGATCAGCGTCTTCTACAACTCATAATTATGACTCGTAACTGGGTTTACAAGTTATAATCGATCTTTCTTAATCGGCATCTTGAATCTTGGACTTCACTGCTATTGGTACAGTCTATGAGTTGTAATCTGATCTACGACTTATATTGCCTTCTCATAGACTTCACATGCATTTTCTGGTCTATCTCTGGAAATATCCAAGAAACCCCTCTATACGACTTGTAGAAGGATCTATGACTCGTATATAGATCTCATATAGCTGAGCTTCAAACTTTCATCCAATACTACAAATCTTTATGAAACTACCTTTACGACTCATAGAAGGTTCTATGACTCGTAAAGGGTCTTGTATGTCCTCGAAAGTTTGAAAAAGTCTGGAACATTCCCAAAATCATGCTAATCATGTTTTCTTGCAAAAACAAACACAAAACACATAAAAATCACAAAAGTCGCATTGAGAACACACAAAATCCCAAGTTTTAGGCATCAAATGTGCTGTATTTTGATAGCACATCAACACCCTCAACTTAAAATTATTGCTTGTCCTCAAGCGATGACTCATTCTATATAGATAACATAGCAACATACAGTCATCAACCCAATAGCATATATAATACTCAATCCAAACTTAGGTACCCATACTAACTTTTTAAAAAAAGTTCAAACAACTATTTAGCAAACTACAACACACTAGTACATTTGACAATACAACCATGACAAGCAAAGGAATATCGACAGTCCACAATCACTGAACAAGTCAAATGCTAATAATGCGATGCGAGTGCCCTCACAGAAAGAAGTCCCAATTTAACACTCAATGATGATTTGAATTTCAGTCTTCAGACTAAGCAAGAGCACTCACTCTCACAATAGATGTTTATGCATCATGACTAATATCATAGGCTTGGTCGTATACTAATGACTCAGATTTTTAACCAACTAGACTAGGATCACTTTAGGACTTTCTAGGCTTGTAACGTAGGCTCAGGGGGGCTTTGGTATGGTATTTTGAAAAAATTGTGACTAGAAGCCATCCTTGATATACGTATTTCAATATTTTCACCTTACCAAATCCAACATCTCCACCTTATTCTCCCTTTTTCGACATTCAAGCTTTTGCGGATATTTTCTTCTCATTTTTTAGCTTTTGCCTCATTTTTTACACTTCATTTTACTTTTAATCTCACTCTAAGGCATCTTTTTCTTTTTTTTATACTCGGTATATGATTTTCTTCTTCTTTTCCTCATTCCCAACTCACCACCTTATTTTTATGATTTTACCCCTACACTGGCCTCCCTCAACATAGGCTTTTAGCCTATTTTGAAGTACACAATATCTATTCTCCAAACCTGGGCCACTTTTGGTAGCCACCCTTAACTTAGGAATTTTTCCCTCAATCAAGTTTCATAATGCTCAAGGATATACCGGGGCCAATTTCAAGGTTTATCACTACATAAGATTAGGCTAATTAGATATTTTAGAAAGAATTGATTCATGTAAGGCTCAAATATTTGGAGCAAGGGATAAAATATCATTTGGTTGGTTATTTTAGGTTAAAGTGGACTAATTTAAAGAACAAAAGCCTAAGATACCTTCCCAATCAATTTAATCTACAATCGAGTAACAGAGAAAGTTCTGAATTAGCACAAAATGCAGGGATTTAGCAAAATAAGCTCACACTCACATGGCATTACAAAACATTATCAACAAGCAACTCACTGTTCGTGCTTCATGTCTCAAATTACCCTCACTTATCAAAACAACTATTGATAAACATCTAAACATGTATGTTTCCATTTAACTACTAATCAAACTTTTTTTATGGGCACCAACTTTCAAAATAAAACATAAAAACATGGTATATGCCAAAAGTTTTAGTATTATTTGCTACAAATATTATCTAAATATCCTAAATGTTCTAGTTCAATATAAATTAAATATCCATGAGGAAAAAGAACAAAATCAAGAAAACCTCGGGATCAAAATTTAGGGTAGTTATGGACCATAAGCTTCTCAGACTTCACCAAGGTCCATAACTGCCCACACCCTATCGAAAAAGTTATGCATTATCCTCAATGCACCAAATCAAGCAAAAATATAATAGTAGGGGTCAAAAACATACCTCTGTGCCTAAGCACCATCGTCCACCTTAGTTTGCCTCTGACGCTGCGCTTGATTTATAGTCACGACATGACATAGCTATCATGAGTACTCAGACTTCCTCAAGATCCCTTTTTTTCAACCATCTTGATCTCTTCCACATTTCCAAGGTATGACTTGACTCTTTGACCATTTACTTTGAAGGTACTTTCATTTTGCCTCTCCGATTCAATGACCCCATGATCAAAGATGAATGCTACCCGAAAGGGTCCCAACCATTTGTATTTGAGCTTTCCTGGGAATAACTTTAATATGGAAATGAAGTGTAGAACTAAGTCCTCTGGAATGAATTGATGATTTTTTATGCGGCGATCACGTTGTATTTTCATTCTTTGCTTATACAAGGCCGAACTCTCATATGCTTTCAATGGAAACTCATCAAGATCATTGAGTTGGCTCAATCTAGAGGAAGCTGCATCATTCCAATCTAAATTCAACTTCTTCAATGCCCACATTGTTTTATGCTCGAGTTCCACTTGAAAATGACATGCCTTTCCAAAAATATGTTACGGGGACATGCCTATAGAGGTCTTGAATGCAGTCCAGTATGCCCATAATGCATCATCCAGCTTCCAGACCAATATGTTTGACTTGTATTCACAATATTAGATAAAATTTGTTTAATTTCCCTATTTGACACTTCCACTTGTCCACTTGTTTGGTGATGATATGGCTTCGCCACCCTATGTTTTACTTCGTGCTTTTCAAGAAGTGCTTTAAAAAGTCTACTGCAAAAGTGAGAACCTCCATCACTGATAATAGCCTGAGGATTACCATATCTCAAGAAGGGTTTCCTTTTTAGAAATGTTATGATACTTTCACCTTCATTGTTAGGTAGAGTCACGACCTCCACCCACTTTGATACATAATCCACAACAACTAAGATTTATTTGTTTCCATGTGAGCTAACAAATGGTCCCATGAAATCTATCCCCACACATCAATCAATTCAATCACCAAAATATGATTTAAAGGGAGCTCATGCTTGCGAGTAACCCCACCTTCTCTTTGGCACGTATTATTGCTTCCCTAGCATACACAAGTGTATGTAGTCAACCCAAGTAATATAGTGGATCTTTTTAGAAACTAGATGTCAAACCCAAAGGATTTGTCGATTAATTATTTACTAAGTTATACTAATTCTAATTATTTATTTAAGCAGTGAACAATTAACCAAAAGAGATATTTTTACACAATCAATGAATGAATTGATCTAAGATTATGGTTTAGCTAATAATCATGTTTAGCCTTAATTTTATCAAATTAATTGATTATCTAGTTGCTAATTCACAGGATTAAAATTACTTGAAAAGGGTTGCACGCCTCTACTGGTCTACCTGTATTGACTGCCTAACTACATCATTGATGGAAATAGGCACATCAATAAAAATGCTTTAATGTTATCTTCCTGCATTTTGAACCAAGCAAGGTGTAAAAGTAGTTGTCACGGGTCTCCCTTATATGAATCAATCTAGTTTTCTAGTCGAACAAGCTCCCTATACTACTGTGTTCTATCTACTCCAACATCTCTCGAATTCAGAGTGAACAACTAATTTACCCCCTAGTTGATCAGGCTAAGAAGAATGGAGAAAAGTAATATAAGAACAACTAATATAATAAATAAATATTTTGAATTAATAATGACTAAATAATTATCTTATTAGCTACCATAATCTTAGAACAAGAAGTTAACTACACATAGACATGAAGAAATTATCAAAAATTATTCAAAGATAAATACAAAAATAAACAATAATGGAGAAGAAAAGATGAAACCAAAATTCTCCGGCCTCCGCAGCGGCTTCTATTTCTCTCTAGGTCAAAAGTTATGTAAAAACCTAATTTTATGGAATATTTAAGGTGTAGAAAATAAATCCCAACTAAAATAATTGAGTCCAAAACAAATTGGGAAGCCCAAAATCGAAAGGAAATAGGAATCCTTCATCCGCGTGACACTGTTCCGCCTCAATAATTCATTTCTGCCATGTGGCAGCTTCACTTCAATTGCAAATAAACTACAATTCTTCGAGCCTTATATGTATAGAATAATATATATTATTAAATTCATTAAGCTACCTGCTTGATTTTCCTTCTATAAGCTTTTCTTTTTAATTCGTTTGAGCTCCAAATTTCTTCATGTTCGCACCAATTTAATCCTACAAATAAAATGCACAATTTAGCACAATCCATAAAATTTACGTTCAAAAAAGAATAAATAAAAGTACTAAATCTGAGGTAAATAATGACTAAACATGTATTTTTAGCCTCACATCACACCCACACTTAAACTTTTGCTCGTCCTCAAGCAACCATTAAAGCTCATAAAAAAATCAATAGGACCACCGCTTTGGTTGATACAAACAATTTAGGTCATCCAAACAATATCATGTACATTTCCAAATCATTATGCAAAATATACAAATAAATAACAAACTTTTAACCTCCTAGACTCAAGGAAGGACTGCAACTCATCAAATTTAAATTTTGCTCACCTAACCTCTCAAAGAAGTTAATAAAATCACTTATCTATCATGAAACAAGTGCCTTCACATGAAAAAATAGTTCACACAATCAATTCAAAAGATTGAATATAAATTAAGGACTTTGCATTATAGAACAACTCTCACACTCACAAAGAATTCACATGTATGCACAAAGAACCATAGGCTTGCCCATTATGTACATCTCCACTAATTAAGCATGCTTGAATAGAATCAAATAGGACTTTTATGGGTTGTAATGTAGGCTAGGGGATGGGTAGGAAAACTATATAGTAGTGACTTACACTTCCCTAAGCACTTTGCACTTTTAGACTTCATCACCCATTATCTTCTTCTCTTTATTTTTTCAACCCTCTCTTCAATAATTATTTCACTAGCAATCTCATCTTATCAAGAACAATTCACTTTTTTTATTCAAAATAATTTTTTTCTCCTTTTTTTTTGTTCCATGAAACATTCTTTCAAAGAGGGCTTTTTCATCACCATGTAGCTATCATTGATCACCTTTCACCTTTTACCACATAAATATCCCTTTCTTCAAATTTAACAATTATAATAAGTCTATGCTACAGTGCTCAAGGAAGCAAGGTGCAAAAACTAGGATTCAACAACATTGGATCAAGGTATAAATATGGATATCAACAAAACGTTATAGGCTCAAAAGGGCTAACTAATGATATAATATCTGAAAGGGCTAAAATTTTAGAAGACAAATAAAAGAAAGCCTATTATCATCTCCTAAGCAAAGCAATACTTTTTATTTCGCTTCAATAACATGCAGGGCAAGTTCTAGTATAATATGCAAAACATGGAATAATCAAATTCTCACCACACATGGCACAAGTATCAATCAGGATGGATCAATTCCACTTCTAAGAAAGACAGGGTCATAAAAACTATAAAATGAAACCAGCTATAAATAGAGTCACAACCATGAATCTAGATGTCAAATAATTTTCAATTTAATTAGTAATCAAACATTCAAAGGAAAGTACTACTCAACATTAAGCCTAAATTGTAATACCCCACATCTTACAATACTAGTACTATGCACATGAAACATGATATGACTTTTCAAATTAGCGCCAATTTCTAAAAGTGCTCGAATATCTGCTTATTGAGCAATATGTGCGTCTAACGCTTAAGAGGGTATAGTGTATACATGTTTCGTGTCAAATTGAGGAGATCACAACCCTAAATAAAGTGAGAGAATTGAGGTGCTTGTAGGACTTAGGAAGCTAGCAGATGATTCACCTACTTGCTTAGCTTAAATTTGCTAACTAAACAGAGACGAGACTCGACGTCGTATTTGTCCAAGTCCGATTATGAATAAAGTCCGTGTTAAGGGTGTAGCTTTGGCCCATATTTAAGTATCATAAATGGACCTTATTTTCAGTCCAAGAAGAATGTAAAAAGGGCCCAAGTAAATCACAACTCAATTGACTATTTTGTCCCAAAACTAACTAAGAGGAATTTGAAAAATGGGCAGCCAAGGCTATTCAACTTTGAGACCCATTTAGGCCCAAGTGTAATGGTCAACCTGCTACATCATAAGGGTATTAATAAGTGTTAATATGTGGTCAAAAGTTATAAAGAAAGTCGGCCAAAGAGAGTCTTTATAAGGGCTCAAATGCAGCACCTTAAATCATTTTACTTTGGAGAAATTTTCAACTTTCCTAAAGCCTCGTTTTCTCTCTTTATTTCACTTCACAAGGCAGCCTACACAACCCTTTAGGGTTATTGAAGGAGACCTAAATCTTGAAGGCTAAGGTAACCGAAAATATCCATGTATTTTTTATACTTATTCCATGAAATACAAGAAGTATATGCTAGTATGTTTGTGCTGGAAATTTGGACAACATATGTCCTAAGGATTGTTGCGAACTTTTCTTGTTATTTAAGAGGATTTTCTCTTCTTGGTTAGTTGAATTATGAAGTAACACATATGTTTTTAACAAGGTATAGTTTGTTAGTGATGTAACTAAGCTGCTACACCACTTTTACAGTCCGCAAAGATGAGTTGTTACACGACGTCGTAATTGTACTCTTAAAAGAAACTTAGGAGCTGATAATTGTAATTTGTTGTTCCACGACCTTCACCTGATTTCTGACTATTTGTGGACTATTGTAAGACTGGTTTTATAGGTAAAAACGTTGGATACAGTTTGGGTAAAGTTGAAACAGGTTCAGGATTATTGACGTCGAAATATGGCGAAGGGATATAACGTTATGCCGCTTGTTTGTATGTTGCGTAGAATTATTATGTGTTCTACATTATGGGCTATTGTAAGATTGGTAAGGGCTTGAAACAAGATGTATATGACATGTACATAAGAACGGTTGTTGGAAGATATGATTATAAGTGAAAAGGTCGCTAATTAAAAGTTTGCTGCCAGGGCATTAGTTTTTATGATATTGGGCTGTCAAGAAGTGTTTCTTTGCTGCTAATACTAGTCTTAATGCCTAATATATTGTAGATAAATATCTGGGGGAAAAGAAGTCTCTCCAAGATAGTAACAAGGTCATACAACGTGGTATGTAAGGCTACTTGATTTTGTATTACTTGGCATGAAAACCTAGGTTCTTCCTTGGTACATAGAGGCTCTTATCTACTCCGACATAACAAAAATCCATGTATCCACTCTTTCACATGTTCATATGCTCCCATACATAGTCATCTTCTAATTTGCATACATACTTGGATACCAAGATACACGAGTTCGTTCTTTTAAATAAAGTTCATGTGTTGTTCTACATCCTATGCATTTCATTATTAGTGTAATTTACTCCTTTCATTGTGGTGTTGTCTTTTGTGATTATTTATATGTCATATGTTGTATCTACAGTCTTATAACTATAATATTACGACCACCAAAAGAATCATCTCAAAGGTAAGTAAAAGATAAGTGAAGTATATTGATTATTGATG
>JAOTQR010078858.1:0-10969 GCA_025774065.1 Solanum ossicruentum
AAAGTAACACACACACACACACACACACACACACACACACACACATATATATATATATATATGTACATACAAACATAGTAAAAATGAAAGTTTAAAACCAATCTTTCACATCAAATTAAAACTACACATCCAAAATAAAACAGTTAAAGATATCCAAAAATCAACATAAAAATATTGTCTAAACAAGAACAAAGTATCCATAAGTAACAATAAGGACTGGGGTCAAAAGTATTAAACATAAGGTGCTCAAGAACCAACATCTATTTGGTCCTAGGTGTCCTGGGGTCTAATCTCCTCCTCGGTGGTCTAGGCTGCAGCTGTACCTGAGCTCTCGGCTCCCTGTGCAATCTGCTACTCCTGGTCTCTTCATATAGCCTCTATAGCTCGTGGCTCTTAAACCACCGCATCAGTAATCTACTCCTAGTTCTACAACCTCATCATTAATCCTAGGTCTATTCTGGCTCACGGCTGCATTACCACTCTTCAGGGGCCTTTTCCTGTGATCATGGGGGCGATCATCCAATAAATCAAACACATCATCTCCCTCTGGTGCTTTCTCCGGGGCTACTGTCAGAGCCGCTAACATCTTCAATAGGTCGGTCTTGAACTTGGCCAACTCATCCTTCATAGCAACTATGTCAGTGGGCCATGTTTCCTCGAGTCTCTTCTGGACCGTATCCTTGAAGGCATTTACTCTAGCATCCATTGCTCTAACTCTCTAATCTATCATCTCACGAGCGTATTCCTTGGCCCTCTCCTCCAAGTCATGGAATATCTGACAGACCCATAGTTTGATCTAGCTAGTTAACTTGCTCAATTGGAGCTCCATCTTTGCTAACCTATGCACCAATGCCTTAAAGGCAAAAGCAGACATAAGAGGAAAGTCTGCAGAGTCAATTAGAGTAGCGGGAGGTGCTGGTGCAGGTATATCGGAGGATGGCATCTCCTCAATATGAATAGCTAAAGGTGGCTTTGATGATACTAGAGTAGAATTGGTGGTGGCTGGAGTCGGCTTCTCAGTCTGTTGTTCAAGGTAAAATGGATCTGGGCACTATGAACCCCACTTACGACTCGTAAGGGACCCTAAGAATTGTAATGTTGGCTCGTAGTGTTTGTGCCAACATTAATTCATCACTATTTCCTACTACGATGCATAACTACGAGTTGTACCATGCACCATAACTTATAGGCCTGCTCGTAGAGACTGCTCCAAATGCAGTTTACTCACACTTTCAGCTCTTGGTTTATACCTGTAAACCAAACCTCAAAATACACCAATTTCAAAAATAACACAACTGATTAAATGTTTTAAGACTCAAAATAAACATCAATATATGACCTAACAATTCAAAAAACCAAAATGAACTTAAAAACAAGACAAAAACATAAAAGACACATGGGTTGCCTCCCAAGAAGCACCTTGTTTAACGTCGTGGCTCAACTTTGTAATCATCCATCATAAAAAATCTTCAATGGCACAAACTTTCCTCTTACACTCATTCGAATCTTTCATTCATTGATTGGCAGATGTCAAACACAACTTCTGCATATTGACCCTGAACTAAAGTTGATTGGAATCCATATCCACCAAGGCTCTCCTAGTTACCAGAAATGGTTTTCCCAATGTAATGTGTACCTCAAAATCAACCTCACAATCAAGGATCACGAAGTCTGTGGGAAATAAGAATTTATCAACCTTTACAAGCACATCAAAAAGTATCCCTTTCGACTTCTTTATGGTTTTATTCGCCATGAGCAATCGTATTCTTCTGGTAAGAGTACAGAGACCAATCTTTTTGAACATGGAAAGAGGAATTAGATTTATTCTTGCTCCTAGGTCACAAAAGCTCTTGCGAATTCCACATCACTAATTGTACAAGGAATAGTGAATGCACCGGGATCCTCTCGCTTCTAGGAAAGGCATTTGGTCATGATGGCACTACATTATTAGAGCTCTTGTAAAAGCTCTTGGCTCAATGTACACTTCTATGTCACCAAATACTTCATGTACATGGCATATCTGGACATCTTTTCCAAAGCTTCTAGAAGGGAAATGTTGATGGATAATTGCTTTCGCATCGAGAGGAAGTGTTTGAATTTGCCATCCTCCTCCTTCTTCTTAAGTCTTTGAGGGAATGGTGGAGGAGATTTTGGGATTATCTTAGAATTTTCTTTCTCTCTTACTTCTTCGCTTCATATCCCGTCACTCCCCAAACCTTTTTCCGCATCCAAAACTTTGTTATAAATACCCTTCTCTCCTGCTTCATCCTTAACCACCAGCATAGGTGGACCTATGGTATTTTTACCACTTCTCATCATGACTGCCATGCAATGCCCATAATTCTTTGGATTTTAAACTGTATTGCTTGGTAAAATGCCTTTGTGCCGTTGGTTCAATTGCGAAGAAACTTGCCCAAATTGTTGTTCCAATTGTTTGATAGCTATTGAGTGAGACTCTATCTTTTGGTTAATGCTTGAGATATCAGATTTCATTCCTTTTAATGTCTCATCTTGATGGTTGGCTCTCTTCAACAACTTGTCAAACATCTCTTCGGTCCTCGAAGTATTTGGCTCGATATTACGATTGTGAGGCAGCACATAAGGACCATTTCTATAAATATCTATTATACCCCATTTGGCATCGGGCATTCCTTTCCTTTCATAATAACCACTTTGGTTGTCTATATATGCACCATCACGGTTGTAGTTTCGACTTTGATTCTTGGAACTTTGCCTCCAATAGTCTGTATTGGACTCTTGGGGGTTGTTTCGGAAACCCGCCGATTAGTTACTCAGGAAGAATGCATCTTCATCAAAAAATGATTAATCATACATGGGTGCCTTAGGAGGTTGTGTGTCACCGCTTGAACACTCGCTAGATTTTCCTTTAAGACCTAATCCATGCTTGAGTAAAGTTGGGCAAGTTGTTGCATAATCCCCTCACTAACTTTATCTTGCTCATTATTGGTGTTCAACGCACAAGGCTTCATAGCACCTCTCTCTCTTTGACCATATGCTTTATTGGTTTTAACCACTTGCTCCATCCCTTCAGCGATCAATCAAAAAGGTTGGTCAAGAAACATGCCTCCCATGATTGTGTTAGCACAATCTTGACTATTCTCGTCAAGTGCTCGATAGAAAATCTAAACCAAGGCATCATAAAAAATCTTATGATCAAGGACCATTTGCAGAAACTTGGTGAAACTCTCCCATGCGGTACTAATAGATTCACTAGGCAATTGCTGAAAAATGATTATTTGGTCTTTGAGCTTAAACTTCTTTGACCTTGGAAAGTACCTTTCTAGAAAAACTCTCTGAAGCTCTACCCAACTTGTTATTTTACCTTGAGGAAGCTCAAACAACCAAATTACTTTATTACCAGTTAGTGATACTATGAACACTCGTAAACCAACTGTATGCAAAGAAAGATTTTGTGTGCCCATGACACTTTTGAAGATGAAGATGACATTATGGAGATGACGATGGGGATCCTATAAAGGTAACTCTGTGCACAAACCACGGTTTCAGAGCATTTAGAATAGTCCACTCGACACCATAAACTTAGCATATATCGATGATCGTGGAAATACTATAGCACCAATAGTGTCCATGGCCATAGGGTTCAAGCGATATTGATTCCAACCATAAGCGTTTTCATTGAAATTCCTAAGTTGTGGCCTATTATCCCTTGGTGGGGTAATCTCCTCTCTTCCCATATCATCATTCACATTCATTTCTTCCTTAACCGCAATATACTCATTCACATGACCCACCCTTGTAGTGATTCGATGGATCTCCAAATTGATCGAAGCTAAGGGATTGCCTTGGCTCCTTGTATTGGGCATATAACCTAGTATACCATGCAAATAAGACTAAATAATAATAACAAAAATAAAAGTAAAATACAAGAGAATCTAGAAATTAACATTTGGATTTACTACTAGTGGAATCAAGTCAAGAACCAAGCAGTATTCCCCTACAATGGTGCCATAATTTTTGATGTTTATGCTTAAATAGTAAAGCGGTCACAGTCAAGTATAAATATAACCAAAGGTTAGGGTCAAACACACAGGGAACACGGGGACTGACTATGTTGATCCACTAATAATTATTTCAAGCGTCGATCACTATATTCTCTAAAAAGAGGGGGGGGAGTTTGTGATTCAAAATGAAGAACAAAAATAAACACTACACTATTTATGCAAGACAACAATCAAATTGAGAAACAATATTTGAATTGCCTTCCCTATGATTCATTGACTCAATTACCCAGACAACATGAATCTAAGTAGGAATTCTTTTGTAGGACGGTAACTTTGGTTCTTCCAGCCCTCTTGTGAAGTTGAAGGTCGAATCTCAACATAGCATTTGGTTGGCAACTATGGTGTGCCAACTAACCATTACCTATTGTCCCAGTCAACCTCCCCTTTGTTAGATTTGGTTGATTAAATGAGAACATATCAATCGAATTCTGTCATTTACTTCCCTTTTCCTATCCATCAATACTTTGGTCGGGATCGTGATAGTAGGCCAGATTTGGTGTTGGCCACCACCAAACAACATTCAAAATGAAGGGAAATAAACAGTACATGCAAAAACCCAAAAAATAAAATGCACAAAGTCTAGGTTATTTCAAGTCAACTACTTATGGTTTCCACAACCCCAAGTTGTGGGTGTTAGCTGCTCATGCCTAAGGCAAAATCAACAATGATAAAATGAGAGACATAGTTGAGAGATTACCCAAAAAATGAAGCACAAAGACACATTCAAGTTGAAAACCACAAGCTTGGATTAATGGAAAATGAGTTCAATGTGATTTTTTCAATCCCCCAAAATGGGTCTTCAAATTAAAAAAAAAAGAAATCGATACTAAACCCTAGAAATATTCTAGAGAGAATATTAAAGGTGATGGAGTCTAAAAAAATTGTTCAAAAGTCCCTTGCTAAAGCCCTAACATTAACTATTTATACCATTTACAAAAGCACCCTAAAAATTAAATAGAAAATAAGTTGGGACCTATTACGTCTCGCAGATGCGACTCGCAGGGTGATCTACGAGTCATAATCGGGATTTCATAGTCAGTATGTAGTACTTTAGACTTGACTATTATGACCCACTGTTACGAGTAGTTACTTAGGCTACGACTCGCATGCTCTTCTAGTAGTCTAGGCCTTAAGTTCTTAGTCAAAACTTTTGGCTCACTGTTCCTTACTACGACCCCCACCTATACGAGTCATAATGAGACCTACGACTCATAGCGTGGCCTTGTATGGCTGACCTTCATTTTGCAAATTTAGATTTTGCTTACTGTTTATTGCTACGAGAGCACCCTACGACTTGTAGCTTTGGCTATGACCGTAAGATAGTCTTATGTCCTGTTCTTCAGCAAAATCTGCAATTTTTTACCAAAATCATGCCAACCTATATTTTCTGCAAGAACAACACAAAACCACATAAATACCATATTTCATGACTCCAGCCTCGGTCATAAACGTGATTGGTGAATGGGGAAACCGAACGAACCCCAAACAAGCCTTATAGCATATCATTACACATCCTTCGTCGCGGAACAATAAAATGACATTTGAAGAATAGAAATAAGGGAAAGAGGGGCTAACGGAGGACTTGTCACAACATAGAGTCAAGAGATATTAGAATCAACTCTAGGCATAAATACATAGCTCTGTCCAACAACACCTCTACTCATAGATAACAGTGGGGGCCAAGACACACAATCGGACTCACCCTCATAGTCATTTGTAAACAATAAAGTAAAGGGAATCTTAATACATGGTTAATAGAAACATAAACTAAGGTCCCCAAAATAGAGGACTCACTAACAAGTTTGGAATAGCACCACCTAACCACGTGGAGAAGGATCAACTCAGGCATTGGTTCCTACATGGTGCATCATGTAGGCAAGAGTATATGTTAGTACGTTTAAATGTACTAATTATGTGGGATACAATGCAACAAGGAATAGGCATCATAACCAAAATGCGTATCAATAGACAATAGGCATAATATAGTACTATGGTATGTATGATCAATGGTAGAGTAAAACACACTTGAGTAAATCATGCTCATATAAAATATCATATGTGAAGAAGAGACCAAATTAGCTTTCCATCCTTGGTTGGTTGATGATGATCACACCCCAATCATCCTAGGTGGTGAAGTATAAAACTCTCAACCCCAATCACCCAATCACAGGATGATACATATACCCCTTGGAAATCAACCTATGGGCTTTAATGCATGAAATAAATCTACCTTTTACCACCAAATCATGAATTTCCCACTGAAGGACGGGTTCATTTGGGAAGTAAAACCTGAACCTATGGGTTCTACAATTAATAGAAGCATAATATGCAGGCAACCAATCCATCCCAAGAATAACATCAAAATCAACCATATCTAATTCAATAAGATCAAAAGGTTAGATTTTGTGCAAGATGCAAACTGGACAATTTCTATACATTTTCCTAACAATAATTGATGCACCTATAGGAGTAACACCTCATAAGACTCATGCAACAACTTCGACTCAACATGGAATTTTCTAGCAACCAAGGGGTTAATAAAAGAAAGGGTGGCACCTGGATCAATCAAAGCATATACATCAAGATCAAAGATTTTCAACATACCAGTAACAACGTTGAGAACCTCACCAACTCCTTGCCTCCCATGTAGAGCATAAAACCAGATGTGCCTTGGGGCACCACCTTGAGGGTCACCTCTACTCAATGGAACTGCATTTGCACCCCGGCCATTACCACAGCTTCTTGGACAATCTACCTTGTTGTGACCAAGCTCCCCATATTCAAAGCATGCATTAGACCCTATCAAGCATGAACCTCTATGCTTCCTTCCACATTTAGGACACACCTCTTTAGGAGCCACTCCACCCACACCTTGAGTCCTAGGGAAGTCATTGGCAAATCATCTATTTGCATTATGGGAAGACCCTTTGGCCTTGGTGAAATCTAGCACCCCTTTGGAACTTACCCCCAAACCTAGCCATCTTGGCCTCATGGCTGCTCCTCTTTCTCCACTTGTCTTCTTCCATTTACTAGGCATAGGTCATTAACCGAGGCAAGTCCATATCATTAATAAGCAAAGCGGACCGGCATTCTTCACTTACCAAGTCGAAAACCCCCATACAAACTTATGGTAAGTCGAAAACCCCCATACAAACTTATTCATCATTGACTTAGGATCGGCTACCAAGTGAGGAACATACTTTGAAAGTTGATTAAATTTGAGAGCATACTCCCTCACACTTATACCCACCTTGTTTCAAGTTCCTAAACTCAACCATCTTTGTTTCCCTAAGCTCAAGAGGGAAGAACCGACTAAGGAAAAACACCACATGGCCATGACCCTTCTCATTCTTCCGTTGATCAAACCAAATTTAAGCAACCCCCTTGAGTTGGTACAATGCTAACTCTGGTTTTTCATTTGGTCCAACACCCATGATAGACAAGATTTTGTAAATTTCATTAATAAATTCTTATGGATCTTCATCCACCTTTGACCCATGGAAAATTGGAGGATTTATCCTCATGAAATCCCTTACCCTAGCTCCCCGGGTAGTAGCATGAGGAGCTTGAGCCTCTGTTGGATTTGGTTGGCCACCACTTGGGCAAGCATAGTAAGGGCATCCTGGAATTCACCATTTGTAGGTTGCTCCTCGGGTATTTGGGCCCGTCTTCCTCTAGTATTCATCATGATATAGCATAACAAAGAACAATCATTAGGGGGGAAATACTTACTACCACTCGGTAGCATGACTTAGGACATGAAGAAGGGAAATATTTCCTACAATGCCTCACAACGTCCTACCCATAGTCATGGCGTGCTTCACAATCATGAATAGGACTCTAATCGATGGGTTGTGTTGGACTCTAAGGATCTATCAACCTAGTTCTTTGATACCATCCTTCTCACGACCCAAGCCTCGAGCCTAGACATGACCGGCGGATGGAGAACCCATAGGAACCCCAAATAAGCCTCATAGCGTATCATTACACATCCTTGGTTGGGAAACAATTAAATGACATTTAAAGAATATAAATAAGGGAAAGAGGGGCTAAGGGAGGACTTGGCATAACATAGAGTCAAGAGATATTAGAATCAACTCATGGAATAAATACATAGCTCTGTCCAACAACACCTCTACTACATAGATAACAGCGGGAGCTAAGACATACAACTGGGCTCACCCTCATAGTCATAGGTAAACAATAAAATAAAGAGAATCTTAATATATAGTTAATAGAAACATATCCCCAAAATAGAGGACTCACCAATAAGCTTGGAATAGCACCGCCTAACCGTATAGAGGAGGATCAACTCAGGCACTAGTTCCTACATGCTGACATCATGTAGGCAAGAGTATGCATTAGTACGTTTGAACGTACTAAGTATGCGGGATGCAATGCAACAAGGAATAGGCATCATAACTAAAATGCGTATCAATAAACAATATGCATAATATAGTAATATGGCATGTATGATCAATGCTAGAGTAAAGTATGCTTGAGTAAATCATGCTCGTATAAAATATTATATGTGAACAAGAGACCAAACTAGGTTTCCAACCTTGGTTGGTTGACGATGGTCACACCCCAATCATCCTAGGTAGTGAGGTATAAACCCCTCACATGGTTGATGTTGGTCATACCCCAATCATCCTAGGTGGTGATATAAACCCCTCACAAGGTTGATGAGTACAAACCCCCAGCTATGTTGATGTTGGTCACACCCCAATAATCTTAGGTCGTGTAGTTAAACCCCTCACATGGTTACCTGGGCTCTTATCCCACGGATTGGGCATGGTCTAGTGCAACACTTTATATAAGATTCATCATAAGCTCTAATACAATAACTCATGCAGGTATAATCATGTACATAAGCTCATTTCATCATCATAACACCATTCATATCATATCTCATGCTCTGGACCTTCAATTTCTCAAGAAAAGATAACTAGACATTTTATCAAACACCTTGGGGGTGTGTAATGGGGGTAAAAGAGCATGCAATTTAGAGATGAAATCATGCAAGAAAATCATTGGTAAAACCTTTAATCAACACCTTGCAACACCCCCATGATATTCACATCGACTCCCTTATCAATTCCAACATTAGATCCAAGATTTGAAGCTCAAAACATGCTAAAACAATCATAATTTCATGAACTAAAGTCATTGTGCAGTAAATTTCTCAATATGCAAGACACACATGTAAAATCAACTTTAAATCATACAATATTAATCAAAATAGGGTTTAGGTACCATGGGTAGAAGGACTTAATGGTTCAACACCACATACCTTAGGTCTAGAGTTTCTTGGAATTGATATTGGCAAGAATAGAGGCTTGGAAATGATCTTGGAATCCAATCTTGTGCTTAGGTTTCCTTGAAATTGAATTGGAGCTTGATGGAGACTCTTGAGAGGATTTGAGAGTGTCATTGAGATGAGAGTAATGAAATTGGGTCCTTAAGATTAGAGTTTAGGTCTTATAGGAAGGTTAAAATAGCCTAAAAAGTCAAAAAGGGTCATTAGGATAATTAGCATTTACGAAAATATCATTACTAAATGGATGGAAAAAATGGCAAAACGACATCCCAGTGGAGTCTTCATTGGCCATGTGGCACTCCACGGGTCATGTGGAGTACCCATCTGAAGTGCCTTAGTGAAAAAAATGGAAGTTGGGAAACTTGGAAAAATTGATGTCTTTTCACTTTGACGGCCACTTTCACGGTCCGTGTAGTGTTACATAGACCGTGTACTGGTCCGTCCCACCTCACTTAGATAAGAAAATGTTGTTGGCCACCAAACTTCTAGGTGAAACGGCCCGTACACCTTCACACGAGCCGTACAAGACCACACTGCCCGTATAGGTGCGTGTGGGGGTTCACTGTAAGGGAGGGTCTCACGAAGATGGTCATAACACCTTCATCCAACGTCAGAATAAGGTGAAACAAAGTATGTTGCAAAGCTGACTAAGAGGGATTTAATTTTACATGTCGTGGGCTACCCAGTTCAAAATAGCTAAGATTTATGCTCATTTAAAGTTGATCCTTATATGAAACAACACCCAAAACTCAACTTGGAGGTAAGTCTTGAACTCGTTTAGGTACTAGGAGTCTACCATTAATATAGTACACCCCCAACCTAACCAAATGAGGTTTGAAACATGGATAAAAAGGAGCATAAAGTTACAGGGTCTCACACCATAAATGGTCCCTTTAAGAACTTGCAAAATCCCTTGTTTTAGGCATCAAATGTGCTCTGTTTTGATAGCACATCGGGAAAGGGGGGGTTTGGGATTCAAAATGAAGAAGAAAAATAAATACTACATTATTTATACAAGAGGACAATCAAATTGAGGAATAACTTGGGAATTGTGTTCCCCATGATTCGGTGAATCAATTACCCTAAATAACATAACTGTCATTAGGAATTCGCATACATGACGGTAACATAGGTTCTTCCAGCCCTCTTGTGAAGGTGAAGGTCGAATTTCACCATCACGCTTGGTCGACAACCATGATGTGCCAACTAACTGTCACCCATTGTCCCAGTCAACCACCCCTTGGTCAGGTTTGGTTGATTAGATAAGAACACATCAATCAAATCTTGTCATCTACTTCCCTTTTCCTATTCGTCACCACCTTTGTTGGGACCGTGATAGATGGTGGGGTTTGTTGTTAGCCACCACCAAACAATAATCAAAGCGAAGGGAAATAAACAATACATGCAAAAACCCCATCAAAGAAATGCAGGTGGGGTCTAGGGAGGGTAGAATGTACGCAGACCTTACCACTACCTCATAGAAGTAGAGAGGCTATTTCCTGGGAGCCCTCATCTCAAAACCCATAAGCAGAAAGAACTAGATATGACAAAAAGAAAAGGGAAGGGAACAGAAAGAGCAACTAATAATGAATAGCACATGGCAGTA
>JAOTQR010078859.1:0-10968 GCA_025774065.1 Solanum ossicruentum
GGTAGAATTCTAGGCTGTGATTATAAGGGAATTCGAATTAGTAAGTGTTTACGTGCTCTTATAGGGCACTGGTCACGACCCCAGGGTAGGGTCGTGACAGTAAATATGACATTGTGTGGTTAGAGGAGTGACTATGTTATCAGTGCAATGATTATGGGATTGCAGTTGTTATATTTTTCAAATGAGAGTTGCTTAGTATGGGCAAAGGATGACATTATGTGCATTGAAATTAGAACTTCTACTAAGTCTTCTTGGAGTGGGTGTATAGTACTAATGATTATGATACAATTACTATGGCGGAGTCTATGCCCATTTGATTCAGGTTATGGGTTGTGTTGCTTTTTCTACCCATTTAGTTTGTGGTGAAAGGTACATTGTTTGTTGAGAGGTGGAACCAATTCGATTATGTGTGACAGCTATTCAATGAGACAAAAGTCTGGACAATTCAAGCACAAACTTCTCGAAGAATATGATACATTCTAGTTGTGAATCTGGTAGGTCTTTTGATATGGTACTGGTAATATACAAGGACAGAAGCATCGATCTTTGACTACGAATACTAGTTACTAAGGAGTTATCAATTGTTGCACTTACTCAGGTAGTGGAGTTTGGCCTTACCATCAAATTTTGGGAGAACCAATTGGTTGTTACTATAGATCCTGGAGTGCGGAATTGGTCATAAAAAAGGTCATAGTGATAAATCTTGGAATGAGTATTAATATGTTTAAGTGTGAATTTTATCCTAGAGATCTATATGGGGACTGTGACTTCTTTTTAAGTCAACAGGAGCACATTGGTATTGAAATAACAAGCAGATGGAGTAATGAGGTTTCGACAAGTTCACTTCTAAGGATGTAATTAGGAATCTTAGTAAGAAAGTGTATGTGGATAATTGGTTTAGTCATTAAATTTTGTTGGTATGACTTCGATTGTTTTACCATATCAACTATAAGATCAGTGTTGTAGTTTGGCATGATTTTATTTGCCTTGTTTAGCATATGGTCATATGGTTAGACTTGTATCAGTGAGGTTAGGAGACTATTGGGTAAGATATGAGAGGGAAGTCTACAGAAGTTGGCTCAAGTGTGAGAATGTGTTTCTTTATGGCTTTCGATTTAGTGACAAGTACGACTTAGGTTACTAATGATGGGCACGATAAGATATATGATGAAGAGATTGATGATAAACTAGGGTATCAATCTTTAGAGATCTTTAAGGTATGTATCAATCATTATTAAGAAGGGAATCAGTTGCATAACGTGAATCGAGATCTAGGATTTCATGGTAAATTTACATTTGTGATAGTTGATTTTGTCATAGTATAGTTAGTCAGGTAATGAGATGATTGATTGTGTTGGTTATTGATCATTTTGAAGAGGGTTGAGGATGGATTTGATTATGGATTTTGTTCCTTCTGGATGGTAACAGAACTTAATGAAGTTGCATTTGAGTAGTTGGTGTGAAGTAAAAAAGTAATATGTTGTGGAGTTTTCCAAAGGAATAATGACAATTTAGGGGTTAGGAGTGAGCACATGAGCCTTAGGAATAAAAAAGTTTGAGCATTTAAGATTGGGTCATGACTATGAGTTAAGTATTCAAACATCTTTACAACATTGGCGACAGGTACAAGTTAAGAAAAGTGAAGGAGATTAGGTATCATATAGAGAGATGGTTCAGAATTGTAAATTGTATGGACTTTCGCTTTGAGTTTGTATGATAATGTAAGGTGGGACGATTCACCATCGGGTTTTGAAAGATTATCAACTACTTTTTAGAAAGTTTGCTTTGGGTTGAATGACAAGCAGTGACATGTAAGAAATTTTGTGTTTCATATTAGGTTGGATAGTTCTATCATAATAGGTGACTCATGGAAGCACTACAAAAAGGACTTACGATTTTATGTGTGCCATCGATGATTTTTGATTGGATATGGATACTACTTCATTGACAGAAGTTAGAGTAGACTATCATGATGAGTTATGTAGATACTTAATGGTAAATAAAGGTCATGCATTTATGGTATACTAAATTCATGGGGTGATAAAAAATTTCTTAAGTTTGGCATGAGGGTACGAGTGTTTGAGTGGATGTTTAGGTACTTTTCCCTCGGAGGTTACATATGGCTCAGGTTGATTTCTAGTTACATAATTGCAACTTGTAGAAAGACACCACACCTGATTCAACTACAATTCCAGCATTCAGACAATATTAATTGCGATTATAAGCTTGGAAGTATCATTCACTAGTTGTCTTTTTTGGTCTACCTTCCTTGGGCCAGATTAAATTGTATTCTCTCTTATGAATATGTATTATCGAAGTATTGAAATTACACAGCTTAAGTTCGGGGAGGATTATGTTAAGAGGAAAGAACATGGATGAGGATTGCAATGGTTTGTATATTAGAATTGGCTATGATTAGTTCAGATTCAATCTTGGCCTTCACTGGAAATAAATCTGAGTTGTCTTGTGGTCTTGTGGATGAAAGTTCGTCCTAATGAATACGCTGTGGTATGAGGGTGTTGGTTTGTTGGCTAGTATCCGATTTGGTAATTACTCTTGGAGGGCAAAATTTTATTTTGGTTCATAAGCCTTACTATCAATAGTACATTCAAATAGTATAGCTCTCAGATGAGGGTACTTGGAAGCAATTAATGACTTAGAGAATTGTGTTTCAGACTTTTGTTACTTCTAGTGGGGCTCCTCCCTTTGCTTTATGTTCAAGGATGAACTTGGTCTTTAGTGGTGAATGATATAATGATCCTGAAGGTCATTTTTAGCATTTTTGATGAAATTATCATTTTAACCTTTCCAAATATTTCTTTGAGTAATTTTTGGATGAAGTGAAAAGTCCAATTTTGAAAACATTATGAAAAGTTACAGTTTGCTGAAGAAAGAGTGTTTAAAGGTTTAAAGTTTGAAATTTTGAGTTTTGAGGTCAACTTGAGTTTCGAGTGTCGTAATGTAATTTTGTCAATTCCATTAGCTCTAAAATGTGAATTTTGGTCTAGGAGAACTGACGAAATTGAGTTCTGAATTTTAAAAAAAAAGGGAGATTTTGGACTCAAAGTTGCATTTTAAGTTAAGTTCAAATTATAAGTTTGACTTGATCAACATTTGAAGTTGGAAAGTTCTAATGCAAATTCCCATGATTCCATTGTGTCGGGAACGTCATTCCCGATAAAGTTGCATATATGAATCATATTTATAGGGTTCCGGGAGTTTTTTCTTTGTTAATTCAAATTTTTGATGGGGGTGACGTTTTATTAAAACAAATAAAGCAATAAATAATTACATATATATGTCCTTTCTAAGCTAAAAAGAAGTAAATGTACTTCGACATTAAGCAATTCCTGAATCTTCCTAAAGACGCTTCCATTTCTCCAAGATGTCCCTTTAGCTCATATCGTTGGTGGCTCCGCCGTGGCGCTGTTGGTCAATCCTGTATGTACTGCTCACCATTTCCTATTCCGCTTTCTCCATTTCCCCCTTTCCTTCTGTGACCGTTATCTATAGCAGATCTTTGGCCTTTCTTCTTACCTTGGAGCTGGGAGTCAAGCCTCCTTATTCTTGGAGTTGTGTAACTTTTCAGGTTCTTCACGACCCATAGCTCCAACTCTGCTAGCCACTGATTTTTGTACCCTACCAGACTCTATTTTGTGTATGTAGCAGCTTCTTTTGTTAAATGTATAGCCATTTATGTATATATTTCTGCTAGCTATGGTTGTATTCATCTTGATCATATCCACTGCACTGTAATGGGTCTAGTGCATATTCTTAACACTAGAATCTGTGCTTTGGTTGTCTTTATAATCTGATGGTCCTCTCTTGGTAATTGCATGAAATCCTCAAATATTATGGTCTTTCCTTCATTTGCTGCTTGATTTGCAATATAGTCAACCATTTGATTCCCTTCCCTGCATATGTGTTGTATATGTACTTTTTGTGTCTATATGTGATTTTGAATCTCTTCAACCTCTTCTGCCACCTCCCACGGAATAATCCAATTTTTTAATTATGTTAAACACGGCTATTTAATCAATCTCAATGATTTTAGTCACATGTTTTTCCTTCTCCAGTATCATACTGCCTCCAATATTGCTTAGCCTCTGCCTGTCCATTGGTCATATGCCCTAGAGTTCCAGCTTGTGCATAACAAAGATCACCTCTGTGATTTCTTATACAAAAGCCATAAGAGCTTGGGCCTGGGTTTCCCCTACTCGTTCCATCTGTATTACATTTTTTATATCCCACAGAAAGAGGAGACCAAGTAACTATAAGATGGTATAGTTTGGGTTTGTAGACCCCTAATGCCTTAATCACCTCCACCCAGGACAGATTCCATAACCTCATCTTAGGATATAAGGTCCTAATTAAGTAGTGAGCATTTACCTGAACATTGTTGATCATAGTGTGAATAGATGTATCTCATCTATGCCTCTTGTTATTTCTTCTCTTCCGTAGCTCCCAACAGGCAAATGCTGAAATAGCATTGTAAATCAGTTGTTGTTTATGTGTTTCAGCCCTACACCACCACTCCTTGGCTAATGATTGTAGTTGAAGCCCATCCATCCTGATACCTGCTGCATTGGAAAAGAAACTACACAGTTTCTTGGCTGTTGGGGCTGTAATAAAAAGGTGCCTCATGGTTTCCTGAACATGCCCTTCACAGCATTGACATTGTGATGCCAGATTAATACCCATTCTTATCAAGTTATCCTCTGTGGCTATCCTACCTTTCTAGGTCTTCGAAAAGAAGAAATTAATTTTGAAAGGAACTCCTTGCACCCAGAGGTGCTTCTCCACCTCTTTCTTGCATCTTCTGGTTCTCACTATTTGCCAGACAAATTTTACTGAAAGAACGCCTGTGTTGTTTCCCATCCACCATGCTTTATTTGCAACATCCTATGTGTTTGGAGGCTTGATACTCTCACAAATATGATCAACCAGCTCTTCAGCAGATAAGTATTTTAGTAACATCTGTATGTTCCATGTACCATCAATGATAAATTCCTTTACCTCTATCTCCTCTTCTGAATTGTTGTTAGCCTCTAAATAGTATAAGGCCCCCAACTTGGTCCAATTGTTAAACCAGAAACTCACCTTTCCTTTCCTGATTTAAGTTGCCACCAAGTGTTATGTTCTACCACCTCCCTTATTTTGAGCATTTTTCTCCATGCATGTGAGGAACTAGTTCCTGTGCAATTACTGGATGCAATCTCTGACAGTATTTATTCCACATAAAAGTGCTCCATAAAGAGGTAGTGGAGGTCCTAGAATTCCACCAAAGTTTAGCAAATAAAGCATCCACCATCTGATGTAGTTATTTGAATCCAATGCCCCCTTCCTCTTGTAGGTATCAAACAGTGTCCCAAGCCACCCAATGCTTCCTCTTAGTCTCTCCATGATAGTTCCAAAAGAATTTTTCTATGATTTTATGAATGAAATCTATCACCCATTTAGGAAGATTCATTACTGAGATGTGGTATATGGGAATAGATTCTAGCACATGCTTGATAAGAATGTACTTACCCCCTGATGACAGTAACTTACTTTTCCAGGGTAGTATTTTAGCAGTCACCTTCTCAATCAGCCCTTCAAAGTACTCCTTTTTCATTCTCCCATAAAATATTGGGCATCCTAAATAGGTAAAAGGAAAGCTCCCTTGTCCTACTCCAGTCCACCTTCTTAATCTATGTCCCATAGAAATGGGAACTTTGTCATGTAAATAAGAAAAGCTTTTAGACAGATTAATTAGTTGACCTATCACTTCTTCATAATCCCTTAGCACTTGAATCATCATCCTAACAGATTTTCTGTTAGTTGAACAAAAAAGAATTGTATCATCTGTATAAGCAAGATGATTAATTCTTTCACTCCACTTAGGCATTCCATATCCAATAAAGTCATCCGCTGTATTGAGTTGATTCAAAGTTTTGGACAGTACCTCTGCACTAATAATAAATAAGAGTGGGGATAATGGGTCACCTTGTTTCATACCTCTAGATGAAGAGAAGAAACCATGTGTTTGCCCATTTATTACAATAGAATACCAATTGTTATAGAGTATTCTCCAAACCATGTCAATAATTCTCTCCCCAAACCCAAATCTTCTCATGACCTTAATGAGGAAAATCCAAGACATCTTGTCATATCCTTTGGCCATGTCTAGCTTTACTACCACATTGTGGTGTTTGGCTCTTTTGTTTATGTCTCTCACTATTTCCTGTGCCAGCAACACATTTTCTGATATACTCCTCCCTTTCATAAAGCCAGTTTCATTGGGTGATATTATCTTGTGCAGCACCTTCTCTATTCTTCCCTGGATGATGATGGAAATCACTTATTCATGAATGTGCTAAGGCTGATTGGTCTCAAGTTATTAAAGATTTTATTCACCTCCTTCTTAGGTATTAGCACCAGAGTGGTATGAGGAAGGTATCTGGGTAGCTCTATCCACAAAAAAATTGGTTGACAGTGTGTGTGACTTATTCTTTAACTATAACCCAGCATGATTGGAAGAACCCACTTGAGAAGCCATCTGGGTTACTTGCACTGTCCTTGTTTAAATCAAAGACAACTTGCTTAACTTCTACTTTATTTGTCCATCTTTCCATGTCCTCTTTGTCCTCCCTTGTCAGCAATCTTGGGATACAGTTGAGAATCCCAATCTCTTGTGTGTGATTGGTCTCCTGAAATTGCTGTTGGAATATTTGTACTGTAGCATTCCCTATTTCCTGATCATTTTCCAGAATTCTTCCCTGGCTGTCCTCTATCTTCTGAAGTATCAAACATTTCCTCCTTCCTTTCACATAAGCATGAAAGAACTTAGTGTTCTTGTCCCCTTCTTTGAACCAGTGCATCCCTGCCTTCTACTTCCAATATTGCTCTTCATATTTCTAAAATTTCCTTAACTCTGCCACAGTGTTCCTTAGATCTGCTCTATTTTCCTCTGTAGGATCTAATTCCAATTGGAGCTCTTTCATTCTGACCACATCCTCCATAGTAGCAATCTTCTTGAAAATATCCCCAAAGGCAGATTTACTCCATAAAGTCGGCCCTTTTTACACATTTTTCAGCTTCTCATGTAATATTGTGAATGGTGTCCCCTCTATTGGTATCTCCCAAGCCTTCTTAACCTCATCTTCAAAGAAGTGATGACTGATCCAGAAATTATGAAACCTGAAAGGTTTCTTTACTGGGTCTTGACCATTCTTACATACCAGATAAAGTGGGGCATGATCTGATCTATCTCTAATAAAGTGCACCACCTCACTATAATTGCATTCTTCCTAGAAAGCTTCATTGGCAAAGACTCTGTCAAGTCTCTTAAAGATGTAGTCTTCCCCTGTTCTACCATTCCACCAAGTATATAGACTTCCAGTGAAAGGAAATTCTGAAAGAATGCAGTCATTGATCCATTGTGCAAAGTCAGCAGTCTCTATTTGTGTCACTGGTAGGCCCCCCAATTTTTCACTATCATCAAGAATGATATTGAAATCACCCCCCACTATCCATGGAATGGTACTATTCTCTGCAATCCCTGCTAAATCCTCCCATAATTCCAATCTTTCTATTGCACTACATCTAGCATAGACAAAAGTAATCATAGCTTTCTTCTCACTTGCCTGATGAGTGAATTTCAAGGTGATCTACAGAATAGTGTCAGCAATGACCTTTCCTCCTCAATCATCATCCCAGAAAAGCCAAATCTTCCCAGAACAATTTACTTTGGAATTATGCATTCTTTCCTTCTTCTATATGTTTCCATTTCTTGGGGCCATTTAAAAGGTTCACAAAGTGCAATAAAAGTGTAATGGTTTCTCCTTCTTAATCAATTATCTTCTCAAAAGCATTTTGAGAATGTACTGATCTAATATTCCAAAACATAATGTTGTGCAACATCATTTACTATCTGTTGGTTTAGCAGAGCTGCTCTTTGTTTGAATTTGACTGTTCTTTGGACCTGTAGGCCTCCCTGTTCTTCTGTCCTTACGTCATTCTCTTACGCTTCTTGGTGATAGACCACTTCTCGAGACATCCTTCACATTTGTTTGTATATCCTCTACTACTTGATCCTCCACCCCCACCTTTTCTCTTACCCCTTGTGGTGTATTGCCTGTTTTGATGGATGTGTCTGGTGGCTCTTCTGCTTCTTCTCCATCCACCTGCTATATATTATCATCACTACTATTAGCCTCCATCAGTATTTGTTTCTGATCTTGCTGTTGTTTACCTTCTTGTAAGGTAGTGTTCTGAGATACCACCTCATTATCTCTTTTGTCTACTACCCCCATGTTATCTCTACCACTATTCTCTTGCTTTCTTGCCGTGGACAAGTGATCTTCCTCAGTTTGATTGTTTTGATTGTTGTGCACTACTTCCTTATCTGCTTGTGGACTCTGTAATTTATCCTTGTCTTCCTGCTGTTGTTTATTTATGGGAGCATGTTCTACATTCTTCTCTGTGCCCTCCATGCTTTGATCACTAGTTTATTGTCTGCTGGACTTGTCCTCACTGGCTTTCCCAAATATTTCTTCCACCCATTCTTTTGTGCTAAGGTGGTTCTGCTTTTCCTGTTGTGTTGGGTTCCCTTCTTGTTTATTGCTTTTATCCTGGTTATTTGTTGGGGCATCTTCCTTTTGTTCTCCAAGAACCTGGTATTTATTTGATGTGTTAACCTTGTCTGCAATTGGCCTTGGGTCTCATCTTGTGAATGCCCCACATTTGTGTTGTCCTTTTCCTTTGTTGCCATCTGTCCCCTCCCGCCCCCCTTGTCTTCTGTTGATCCACCTCCCTATAGTGTTTCTGATCCCCATCTTTTTTCTTGACCTTTTCTTCCTCCATATTCTTTTTGTTTTCCTCGCTTTTATTTTCCTTCTTTCCCTCATCAAAAGTTTCGGATGCAGTACAGTACAATCATCTTCATTATTTCTTTGTCATTTACAAGTGCGGCAATACTTAGGCAAGTAATCATATACTTAATTGGCACCCACTTTGATATAATTTTTGCACTTTTCGTCTTGATTCCAATATTGATCCGCTTAGGGAGTTCCCATAGTAGATCCACCTCGACCTTAACTCTCGCACAACTGGGTCTAGTTTTTTTCGTTGTAGCCATATCCACTTGCAATGGCTTTCCCACCGTGGCTGTTAACGAGAAAATTGCTGCTTTTCCAAAGTTATTGGATGGTAATGATGGAAGAGAAATCCATGCCACAACAATAGTAGTTTCCGCAGCTGGGTCAACCATAGGGTCCCACTTTAGAGTTCTCAAAGGATAATTTCAATTTTTATGCTCAATAAAGAAAATTGGCTTAGATAACAGGTGTGCATAATCTTCCATGATGCCCTGATTAATATGTACCTACTACTTAAATCCCTATATTGACATTGCCTTTAAGTTCGCATTGTTGCGGGATTAATCTCCATAAATAATGAATGTCAGGCGATCCATATGAGAATTATCCTATCACAACATATTGCAATTGTTCAATCGCTATCATCTGTGACACTTCCTCCTCCTACCAGACCACTCTAGGTTCTCCATGCAAGTACGTAATCTGTTTCATCGAAAGCGGAACATGCTTATGCACTTGGGGATGTACCACATCCGCAAAACTTCTTTTTCTGTCAGCGTAGGGCGGGCTATCCACTGCTGGTGGTCGAACAACCATCGTAGGGGGTTGCTCGCCGGCCAAATTGGCCATGGTCTCATTGGAATGTTGCAATTAGGGTTTGTCAGGCTTAGGGTTTAGAGAGATGTGAAATATACCAGCATTCAAATATACCTTCTGGGGTTCCGGGAGTTAAAAAGTGTGTTTTGACTACTACACTATTTTCTTCCATTTTAGGAGTTCCAAAAGCTTGGAGGTGCAATTTTGAGCAATATTTTTCATGGATTTTCATTTGGGTATGCTTCTTAAACACAATTTCTTTTATTTTCAGTATTTAAATTATGATTTGAAAATTTTGGTTTCAACCTTCCAATTGTTATGGATTTTCAAGAACATGATTCAAACTTTAAATGATGATTTCTCCCACAATTTATACTCAAATTTTAAGGACTTTTAACCTACGAACTCCATTTCTCGTGTAGAACCTGATTTTGAAGTCAATTTCCAGATTCAAGATTTAAACAACAATACGAACTCCATTTCTCGTGTAGAACCTGATTTTGAACTCAATTTCCAGATTCAAGATTTAAACAAAAATAACCTATTTTTTTGACTATTTTATCCCCGGAACGAATCCCTATCAATATGGGTATCAATTGACTCCTTTTGACGTGTATATCTCATTCTTGATAGTGGTTTGATGTTTTGGAGCCGATTTTGTGGATTCATTCATCTGGTTTTCTAGTTCGCATTTTCGCTTTAACGATTATGGTGATTTTGTTTATCGTAAAAGGAGAAAAGGCTTGGATTTGAGGTGATTGAGATTTTGATCAAGGCAAATAGACTTCTAACTTTTTGTTAAGTATGGTTGAACCTTGTATTATCCTATGTATGTGAATTTGGGTGATTGTGGCATGAAATGAGATAGAATTATACTATTATAGGCTTTGATCATGAGATTTTAGATTGGATAGTTGTAAGTGTTGTGAATCCTTGACTTGTGAAATAATTGTAGGATTGTGAATACTTGAGAACTTGTGGATTATCTAGTTTTTGATTGATTTGGCTATTGATTAATGTAAGTGGACCTTAACCCTTGTTGAGTTGATTTTAACTTGGTATTTTCTTTCAATGTGAAACTTGGGGGTGAGTGAACTATTCTAGTGGATATGATTTAGATAATGTGGAAATGATGTGTATGACTTGAATTATGAGATAATGTCCATTGTTGTTGACTTAGACTTGTGAGATATTATCATGAAATGAGCTTGTGATGCCTTTATTTCCATCAATCTCGGATGGAGCCAAAGATTGACTATTTTTTGGCCTTGGAGTATGATGGAATAAAGCAAAA
>JAOTQR010078860.1:0-10967 GCA_025774065.1 Solanum ossicruentum
ATAAAGCAAAGTGGCTCTTTAAACTATCTGCGCTTTTTTTCATTTGTGAAGTAGCAGTTAGTCAATGCAACTTTCGATGCTCATCATGGATCATCCGAAAATAGTCGCACTATGTTTTTAAACATAGGGGTCAGACTGCGTACATCTAACCCCCTTACACTGCAATGGGCGGGAACTTTTGAGGCATTGGGGTAATGTTGTTGTTGTTAAGTAACAATAGTGGCTACCTAAACCCGCACTACTACTATAAATCATGTCCAAAAGCGCAAGAAATTGTCAAGTCTGTTGTTTCCAAGGCTGTTGCTAAAGAAGCTCAAATGGCTGCTTCGTCGCTGAGGCTCCATTTCCATGACTGCTTTGTCAAGGTAAAACAAACATCTATCTGTTACTAAATATTTGTGTCACTTGGTATTATAACAATGCACACTAGAAGTTGATAGCTAATAATTTATTTTGCCGTGCCATGCGGGGGTGTGACGCATCTTTGCTTCTAGACAGCAGGGGAAGCATAGTAACTGAAAGGAGATCAAACCCCAACAGGAACTCGGCTCGTGGATTTGATGTCATTGATGATATTAAATCTGCACTGGAGAAAGAATGCCCAGAAACTGTCTCTTGTGCTGATATCTTGACACTTGCTGCAAGGGACTCCACTGTTTTGGTAAGTAGAGTCGCAGAAAGTTGATCATACTGCTTTCCTAGCCACCAGGCGAGGCGCCAACAAAAAGAAACACTGCTAATTTTGTTTTGTTTTTTAAGGCTGGTAGACCAAACTGGGAAGTTCCATTGGGAAGAAGAGACTCCAGAAGTGCCAGTTTAAGTGGCTCCAACAATGACATTCCTGCTCCAAACAACACATTTAATACCATTCTCACTAAATTCAAGAGGCAGGGGCTTGATCTTGTTGACCTTGTCGTGTTATCTGGTAAAAGTTACTTCCTTTAGTTTGTTATAACTGCTTATTAGTTATCAACTAGTCATACTTGAACTCTTAGTTAATATCAATGTACTACTATGCTGGGAGCCACGCAATTGGAATTCAAGATGTACCAGCTTCGGGCAAAGGCTCTACAACCAGTCAGGAAACTGTAAACCTGACTCAACTCTGGATCAATCATATGCTGCCCAATTGCGCAACAGGTGCCCAAGATCTGGTGGTGACAGCAACTTATTCTTCAAGAACTTGTTGGCTTCAAAGGGCCTACTGAACTCTGACCAAGTTCTTCCTACTAAGAGTCGAGCATCATTAGCTTTGGTGAAGCAATATGCAGAGAACAATGCCCTTTTCTTCGATCAATTCGCCAAGTCTATGATTAAGATGGGAAACATTTCTCCCTTGACAGGTTCCAGGGGGGAAATCAGGAAGAATTGCAGAGAGATCAACTAGTCTTAAGAGAGCACATCAACTTTCATTTGCAGAATCAGAGTCAATAATTGTCCCTTGATTGCTGTTTTGTTACGTATCTTTCCATTGTTCTTTTTATATTCTTCTAGTTCTTTCATTTTTGGTCCTTGAGGTCATATCGGTTGTGCTGTCTGTTGTTAATAATGAATCTATACCATTGTGGATCTTAAATTTTAGTAGCTTTCAGACTTCATTTTATTACTGGACAAAGTGATTGATTGTCAACCTTGAAAGAAGCTACAGATAAATCAGTAGGAAAACATAAGTTGGTATAGAGATGAGGTCAAAAGGATACTATATGAAAGTCTCATTGACGTAGTTGAAGTGGAACTAAGTTTGCTGTCGATGGGGAAAGGGTACAGTTACTGAGGAGGCACTACGCGGTTGAGAGGGGTGGCAGTGAGGGTAAAAGTGTAAATTTAAAAATTAGAACTAATTGATGGATTCTGGTGGCGTCAAGGCGGACTGTCAACTCTCTTCTATATATATATGCATTTATCACACATTTCTATACACATTGTATCAATTTCTTAATAAACAATCATAATATATTTTCAGAACACTTATAATACATTTATATTGCACGCATAATTCACTTTTAATAAGGTATAGATTTACCATAATATTTATTATATATTATTATAAATGATAATAAATAAAAATTATTACTAGAATCAATAATTATTTATTAAAAAAATTCGTTCAAATAATTTTTCCTTTTAAATTAGCCCAAACAATGTTGTGCACCAGGTAGTCCAAACACATGTAATAAGCCCAAAAACTTCAGTCCACACATATCAATCGTCCATAGAATGTCACTGAATTTTAACATAAGAAAACATTTGTTAATGTAAAAAGATGTCATTGCAGATTTTTCTTCAATTTTCATTAATATTACTTACCATATAAATGAAGGGAAGGTTATATATCTGTCAAAATAATAATATTTGCTATCTAAATATACTATTATGTACAAAATTTGCATATTAATTTGTATATACAAAACTTGTATATTTATCAATTTTTATTTTACAGGATAATTATATTATATGAACATAGGAGATGTAAAGACAAAAAACGAATAGTTGTCAAAAATGTGAAGGTCCTAGACAAACGCATGTTAAATCACTTTATACTAATTAATTACTGACAAATTAGATAATCTAAACGATGCAAGGCAAGTATAAGGCATGTTGTCTACTTTGTTAAACTTCAAAAGTTAAAAATTATAAACCATGATGTTTAATTTCATGATTTTATCGAATTTAAAATCAATATTCACATTTTTGGGGTTTATAAACCTGAGAATTTGAGAAATTGGACATGAATGTAATATTTCAAATAATTAAATGTTGTTGGCTATCACATTTAAACTGTATAACATTTAGAAAGAGAATATAGTACGCGTTTGCTTGTAGAAATTATTATTTTTTATTTAAAATTTTTGAAATTGAAATTGAAAATTGAGTTGTTTTTGGTCACAAATTTTGCAAGGAAAAGAAGATAACATTTTATTTGGAGTTATGAAGATGGAATTGGAAACATGCTAGTATAATTTGTTTTCAAATTTAGAACCCAACTTCAAGTTGATTTTGGAATTTTCATAAAAAGCCACAGAATTCAAATAATCATTTTTTTAATTTTCAAACAAGTCCTAGGAGTCGCATCAAATAATTTCTACTACCTTTTCTTAAATACATTTAAGAAAGAAGGACTCTTTTTCCATTTTAACACATTTTAATTTTAATTTTTCACATAATATATTTATAATTATAAAATGATATTTTATTTTAATATATTTGATATATTTTTAATCTGAAATCACGATATTCAGAAATCTTCTTTACTTTTAAAATTTTATATCAAATCAAAATAGAACAATCAAATTAAAATAGATAGAGTATGATTTTATCAGCCCCTCTTTTCCTGTTCAGAAGTCACAAATGACAAGTACTAACGATAGTTTAATTAGGAACATGTTATCTTGGATAATTAATTTCAACATAAATTATTCTATGATAAGATATTCCATTATGTATATATATGAGATAACAAATTCTACTACTAAGACAAAGTGATGGGATAAACAATGGAAGAATTATTTAATGTTTTTAACTAAACATAAAATAAGACAATTTTATATTTTATCCTAAGATTATTATAGCTGATACGTTATGGCTATGGCTGGCTCCACAAATCAGACTTTACAAAATAGAGGAAACCCATCAGCCAATATATTGTACATAGGTTTCTGTGGTCCTATCAGCTCACAAAGGCCACTAAAGTTCCCAAACCAAGAGTCAACAAAGTAGAAATTTGCCTTTCATGAATCTTCTACAGTACCATGTTTGAGTTTAAAAGTATTCTACACATTTTAACATTTGAAATATCCACTCAGAATTCAAAACAAAATCTCTTAGTAGAGATTTTTGTCTGCTTTTTTTTCCCACTTCATTTGATTAGCTCACATTTCAAAAGTAAGTCAAAGTACAAAATGCTAATTTTGGGATAAAAAGTTGAAAAGGTTAAAGATAAAAGAGATTAGTAAAGTAAAATTAATTTTTTTAATTGAATCAGAGAGTAAGATAGGAGGTTAGATGACTAGTAGAGATAGAATAATATCTGACTTTATGATATAGTAAGTTAGTATAGGTAATCGTGTCTTTATATATTATATTTTTAATACCCGTTATTCATTTTATTATTTTTATTGTCTTTACTAATTATCATTTACTTTTCATTCTAATCGTTTGTTTTTATATCTAGTATTTTCTATCTTTTGGAATTATATTTTTCAGATGAGAGTCTTTTGAAAATAACTCTTCTATTTCTATGAGATGGTGGAAAAATCTGTTTATATTATCCTCCTTGAATTTCATTTCTGAGATTTCATTTATATTAAAAATGATGAGACTATTATTGTGTATAGAAAACAATTCCAAGAACATAAAAAACTTACAGCTCATAGTTGACCATCTTTATTGTAATTTATTTAACTATTGCTGTACAAAAGTTAATTTGAATTAATTGCAAATACTAGTAACTTAATTCACCTGGCCCACTTAATTATTACTATATATTAGCCTTTGCTATAAAATTTATATCTCATTATATGCATTAAAAAATACAACTACAAAGGAGTTACTGAGAATTTTTTTTTTATTGTTTTCATTTTTCCATGAAAATTTACTTCCCTTTTTCAATATAATAATGCTGCCAGCTCATATACTTTGGACAACTTTTAAGTATATGGAGTATAGAATAATTTGGGATCAAGTTTGAATATTTATTACCACAAATCTTATAGCATTAGAGGCTATGGTCTTTTCAACATCCAAAATTTGTAGTCTAACGTATACAATATATATTAAACTAGAAAAAAAATTACAGATCTAGAGCATGTGGATCTAGATATTAAAATATAAATATGTGATCAACATACATATCACACATAAAAAAGTATACTCACTCTCAATCTCAATTTAATTATGTGTGTTTTTATTTGTCAAGATTCAAATGCATAAACTTTAATTAATGTTTTATAAAATAATTTGAGAAAAAAGATTGATTTTATATTTCCTCCGTCTATTTTTATGTGATACTTTTTGACTTGACATGATATTTAAAAAAAAAAAGAAGATTTTTGAAACTTGTAATTTAAATTCATTCTTAGATATTTGTTTGGTTGTGAATCATTATTTTTAAGTTAAATTATCTTTAATCAGAGTCAGATGATATTCTTTTTGGATAGACAAAAAAGAAAAAGATGACACATAATCTGGAACCGAGAGAATATTTTTAAATAAATTTTAATTTTAAAAGAATTGAATTGATTAATCTAACTTGATTTAACTTTAAATATTATCCCCTCCAACCCCAACCACCTCCTCCTTCCTCCATTACTTATTTTTGGTGTAGTAACTTCAATTCCCAAAAATTAATTCAATTGATATCGAAAATAAAAAAAGTAGCACGTAAATTACGAGGAAGTACACTAAACAGTACAAATTAATTTATTTGTATAAACAAGTACTAAGCTGTATAGTTTTGTTTATTTTAGGAAGGATAATATAGGAAGAGGGCCAAATGATTCAACCCATAAGAGGGTAAAAAGTGCAGGCCCATTGGCCCCTTCTTTTGAAAAGTGTTCCTTCACAAGCATTTGCACATTCTTCCCTCACTCTTCTGCACTGTGTCACTGTGTGTCTGTGTGCAACTGAGGGGGTCTCTGTGATGGCCATGTCCATTTGCACTCATCTTCTCTTTATCATGCACTCCCTTTAACCTTCAATAACCCAAGCCAACTCTTTTTTCCTAATTTCTCATGTTCTTGATTTCTTCTTCTTCTTTCATGGCTGCTTTTCTACTTCTGTTCCTTGTTTTTCTCTCCACATTATGCTCTGCCCAGCGAAACCCACAAACCCTTTTGGAAGTTCAAGCGCTTACTTCTTTTAAACTCAGTATTCATGATCCACTTGGTGCACTCACTGACTGGGATTCTTCTTCCCCTTTTGCTCCCTGTGATTGGCGCGGTGTTTTCTGCGTCAATGGACGAGTTGGTGAACTTCGTCTTCCTCATTTGCAACTCAGTGGACCACTCACTACCCAAATTGGTAACCTGCGCATGCTGCGTAAGTTAAGCCTCCGTTCCAACTCCTTTAATGGCACTGTTCCAGCGTCGTTATCCAAATGTACCCTTCTGCACTCTGTTTTTCTGCAGGGAAATGCGTTTTCCGGTAAACTTCCGTCGGAAATATTCAACCTTACTGATTTACAAATCTTTAATGTTGCCGGAAATCAGTTGTCTGGTGAAATCCCCGGAGAGCTTCCTCAGAGTCTAAGATACTTTGATCTTTCGTCAAACTTGTTTTCAGGAGACATTCCGAAGAATTTGTCCGACCTGTCTCAGTTACTTGTGATTAATCTTTCTTACAATCGTTTTTCCGGCGAAATACCGGCAAGTTTCGGCCGACTCCAGCAGCTTCAGTACCTTTGGCTTGCGTACAACGACTTGGTAGGAACATTGCCCTCTGCAATTGCTAATTGTTCATCGTTGGTTCACTTGAGTGCTGAAGGAAATGCTATAGGAGGTGTTATTCCAGCAGCAATCGCTGCTTTACCAAAGCTTCAGGTGATATCTTTATCACACAATAATCTCTCTGGTTCCTTGCCAGCTTCATTGTTCTGCAATGTTTCCAGTTATCCTCCCTCCCTTAGGATTGTTCAGTTGGGTTTCAATGCGTTCACGAATATTGTCGAGCACGAGTTGTCTAAATGTTTTAGTTCCTTGCAAATTTTGGATCTTCAGCATAACCAAATACATGGTGAATTTCCTTTGATTTTGACAAACTATTCTGCATTGACATCCCTGGATGTGTCATGGAATTTGTTCTCTGGGAAAATCCCAAGTGCCATTGGGAACTTGTGGAGATTGGAGGAACTGAGAATGACAAATAATTTATTTGAAGGTGTTCTTCCATTGGAGATTACCAACTGCAGTGACTTGAAGGTTCTTGATCTTGAAGGGAATCAAATAACAGGAGAAATTCCAATGTTTTTAGGTGACCTTAGAAACTTGAAGACATTATCACTGGGAAGAAATCAGTTTTCAGGTTCCATTCCTTCTAGTTTTAGAAATTTGAGTAATCTCGAAAATCTGAACTTAGCAGGAAATGGTCTCAACGGAAGCTTGCCCGAGGAGGTAATGGGTTTGAGCAATTTAAGCACACTGAATCTCAGTGGAAACAAGTTTTATGGCAGTATGCCAGTTGGTATTGGGAATCTTCAGCAGCTCTCGGTTCTGAATCTGAGTAAAAATGGTTTTTCAGGCACTATTCCTTCTAGCATTGGGACTTTGTATAAGCTAACGGTTGTTGATTTGAGTGGACAGAATTTCTCAGGGGAAATACCATTTGATCTTGCTGGTTTGCCCAATCTACAGGTAATAGCTTTGCAAGAAAACAAGTTGTCTGGTAATGTTCCTGAAGGTTTCAGCAGCTTATTGGGTATGCAATATTTGAATCTTTCTTCCAATTCCTTTTCTGGCCATATACCATCTACATTTGGGTTCTTGACCTCATTAGTTGTACTTTCTTTGTCTAACAACCACATAAATGGTTCAATTCCTCCTGACTTGGGCAACTGCTCTGCTCTGGAGAATTTAAATCTGCATTCAAATTCATTCAGTGGCCAAATACCTGCCGATCTCGGACGTCTTTCCCACTTGAGTGTGCTGGATTTGGGTAGAAACAACTTAACGGGTGAAGTCCCCGTAGACATTTCAAATTGTTCATCCCTGACATCCCTTGTGCTGGACTTGAACCATCTTTCAGGGAACATAACAGAGTCACTATCCAGGTTATCAAACTTAACTGTCCTTGACCTCTCTACTAACAACTTCACTGGAGAAATCCCAGCTAATCTTACCACGCTCTCTAGCCTGGTGAGTTTCAATGTGTCAAACAATAATTTGGTCGGCCAGATTCCAGTGATGTTGGGCTCCCATTTTAACAACTCATCGGCTTTTGCTGGCAACCAAGGTTTGTGTGGGGAGCCATTGGAAAGAAGATGTGAGACATCTGGTGATGGTGGGAATAAATTGATTATGTTCATTGCGGTGGCTGCCAGTGGAGCTCTTCTCCTTTTATCATGCTGCTGCTTATATACTTACAACTTCTTGAGGTGGCGCAGGAAGCTCAAAGAGAAAGCAGCTGGAGAAAAGAAGCATAGTCCTGCAAGGGCTAGTTCAAGGACCAGTGGTGGTCGTGGCAGTGGTGAGAATGGTAGACCCAAACTTGTTATGTTCAATAACAAAATCACACTCGCTGAAACAATTGAAGCAGCTAGAGAATTCGATGAGGAACATGTGCTAAGCAGAACACATTATGGAGTGATCTACAAGGCCTGTTACAATGATGGAATGGTGCTCTCAATTTGTAGACTTTCAGATGGATCACTAGGTGAGAACATGTTCAGAAAAGAGGCAGAAACACTTGGCAGGGTGAGGCACAGGAACCTAACAGTTCTACGTGGGTACTATGCTGGTCCGCCTAACCTCAGATTACTTGTCTATGACTACATGCCTAACGGGAATCTCGCAACATTGCTCCAAGAAGCATCCCACCAAGATGGTCACGTCCTTAACTGGCCAATGCGCCACCTCATTGCACTTGGCATTGCACGGGGCCTGGCTTTCCTTCATGCATCCTCAATGGTTCACGGAGATGTTAAGCCACAGAATGTCCTATTCGATGCAGACTTTGAAGCCCATCTTTCAGAATTTGGCCTAGGCAAGCTTGTAGTAGCCACGCCAACCGAGCCCTCCACATCAACTTCAGCTGGTACGCTAGGCTATATATCCCCAGAAGCAGCATTAACTGGAGAAACCACAATAGAATCAGATGCTTATAGCTTCGGCATTGTGTTGCTGGAATTACTAACAGGAAAAAGGCCATTAATGTTCACACAAGATGAGGACATAGTGAAATGGGTGAAGAGGCAGTTGCAGAGAGGGCAAATTTCAGAACTACTAGAGCCAGGATTGCTTGAACTAGACCCCGAATCATCAGAATGGGAAGAGTTCTTGCTGGGAATTAAAGTAGGCTTGCTATGCACAGCACCTGATCCCGTTGATCGACCCACAATGGCCGACATTGTGTTCATGCTCGAAGGTTGTCGTGTGGGCCCTGATATTGCATCTTCAGCCGACCCCACACGCCAACCTTCACCCGCCTGAGAATCATTCTAATTCTTTTCCTTGTTTATTATTAACTTGTGAGAGTAAACTTGCAACGTAACAGTAGCTAGTTAGCAACTTAGCGTTCAATTTCATGTTTGTTTTTCTCTTGTAGGGTTTTTAATGTTAAAGACAAAACAATATTGATTCTTGTTTTATCCTATTAAAACAACTCACCGGGATTTGGCGTGGGGACCAAAATGTAGTGTCAAAGTGTGTTTGTTGAGTTAAATGATTTGGACTATTGTGCAGGATAATGGGTTTCTTCTCCCGCTCAAGACTCTAGTTCCATCACGTGTGTATCTTGGGTTACTGAAAATGTAGCCGTTGAATGTATAAGATATTACTACTAGTTAAGTTGCTCGTATCCTTCACTTTTGATGTCACACACGATATTAATGTGAATCTAAGTGTGGAATCTGTCATCAATCTGGTCAATCAATTTTGAGATATTTCGGACAAATTCAATGATTTACATAATCAAAACAAAGGCTAGAATAATAGAATATTTTATATTTAGAAATTTCTATGTCATACCTTTTCCTTTTTATCTCCTCTTGGGATTCTCTCCTTGATCCATACTTTCTCCTCAAATTTTCACATAATATTTCATAATTTGAATTTTATAATTCTTCTTTTATATAAATGAATTATTTTTAGTTGAATCTCTACGCTCCGCAGTTGAGTCTTGAGCAACTTAGATTACTACTCCTTTCGTCCCATTTTAATTGAATTTGTGAGGCAATGTACATATATTAAAAAAATATTCAAAGACAAATTTTAAACCATATATATAGTGTAATTTATCTCTTAGAAAATATAAAATTTTAACAAACATTTTTCTTAAATTTTAAATATTAAAAAAAGCCTCAAAAATTTAATTAATTTTGGAGATAGGAAATAATAGATTTACACTCCGGCAAAAAACAAGAATTCATACTACTTCCAAGAATTACCTTAAGTAGTGTGCATTATATTTTACTCCTGCTTTGTCTTCGGTTGCATTAATGTAGTTTGAATACTACCAAGACTTGGGTAATTGTTCCTACAGTAGTTGTTTTCTGTGGAGTAATAAGAAAGGAAGAAAGCCGACAAATAAAATTCCTGTACCCTACCTACAGTTTAATGGCCAAAGATGATGAGGGGTCAAAAGGTCAAGGGATCTGGGATTTTATGAGGTGGGGTGATGGATCCTTTTGAATAGGACCTGGGTGAAACAGACTAAAGCAAGAAAATGATTGACATGGTGACCCACTAATCAATTCATTTCCAACATTTCGTGAGGTGTTTTGTTTTATGTCTTTCCCACTAAAACATACTACAATTTTTTCATTTATTATACGAAACAAAACCTAAAATATTTTCAAACTATTGAAAATGCTATCAAAATATCTTTCATCTATTTCTATTGAAAAAATATTCCTCATTAATCTTTTTGGCTCACTAATATCCTTGAAACTAATAACCCCCTTTTTTTTAAAAAAAATATTTATTATATTTTATTTTCTTATGGAATAAAATAAAAGGAAGGTTGTTAGTTTCATGGGTTATAAGTAAACCAAAAGATGATTGAAAGGTATTTTGAATCCAAAGAACATTTTAGGCTCAATAGATGAATCGATAATATTTTTGTACCATTTTCAATAATTTAAAAGCATTTTAAATCATTTTCCATTTATTATATGTATATATGCAATGTGATTTTCCGGTAAAGGACCTAGCTCGATCTACCCTTTGAGAAAATAATTACAACCAATTTCTACTTAGCTCGTTTAATTCGTCTCTAGGACAAAGTTAGTAGGTAAATGTTCCTTTCCTCCCCCACCC
>JAOTQR010078861.1:0-10966 GCA_025774065.1 Solanum ossicruentum
ACTCTAATCATGCACCGGAAAAATACTTAGGTTCAAATTACACGACATCCACAACAATATTTTCCCAATTGGATAATCATCCTTAATTTAAAGAAATACGGGGTCTAATATTAAACTTGGCGGAGGAAAAATCTATCCTTCGGATTTCGAGGTATTCAAAAAGACGAAACAAGTTTAATTTATGTTTATGTATATTTCACTATATTTTGTCATTTTATTGCTTTTTCTTATTAGTGAGTCATCATTAGTTTATTAGTTTACTTGTTGTGTGATTATTAAAGGTGGTACATAAAAATCTTAGTTTAGATTATTATTTTATTATTATTCCCTTCACTATATTACTTTATTATTGTTCCCATCACTTCATTATTTTTTCCATCACTATTATTTTATTATTGTTCCTATCATCATATTATTTTATTGTTTTCAAGCTCAAATTGAATTATTTTTCTTGTCCATACTTTCTGCAAGGTTGCAACAATAAACCATATTTAATGGAAATTTCCACTTTTATTTTTGCTTTTGAAAAACTAATAAATAGTCAAACGAGAAAAAAGGTAAAAAAATATTTTGAACAAAAGGACAAGAATAAATAAAGTAAGTAGATCATGTGACTAGAAAAGTGGTAGACATAATTATAGGATAAATGCTATTAACGAGAAGAGATCATGCACATGGGAAGACAGCTCCTGAAATGATAGGAGCATTATATGATGATTTAGAATGCATGTGGTGAAGGGATGCATCTATTAAGTTATCACATGAAGTAATTCATCATATCTTGACTTTAGTTTATTATTTATTTATTCACTATTGTGTATATTATTTTTGTGTGTTTATTTCATGATTATCATGCTAATGTTATATTGCGCATCTCCTCCTTAATTTGAAATAAAATGAATTCAGCCAGGACCCATAGTTGTGGATTCTGAAGGGTTCTAATACCTTCCCTTCGGAATTATTTGAACCCCTTACTCGGAATTTTTGGCTCGCAGAATTATCCTTAAAATTAGGTGGCGACTCCCAAAATGAAATATTATATTATTTTTTCCATTATTCAAATCCTTTAATTTTTATATTTCTTATCGAGTTGCCATGACGTTGCGCCTTCGGGATGTCAACAGAATGGCGACTCCGATGGGGATATTTCGAGGTTCTAACCATTATGAGCTTGTTTTCTCAAATTGAGGAGGATTCTATTTTATTTATTTATTTTTGTATTATATCATATGTGTATATATTGTTATTCGTATGTCTATATTTGTTTATATTCACCCATTATTTTCTTACTTATATGTTTATTATTGTTGTATTCATGACATATTTCTATTAATATCTAATTATGTATTTAAAAGAACGGTTTTGCGAATCCGCAACCAGTCTTTTTTATACATTTGACCTTTTTTGGAATAAGTGACAATTAGTTGTCGTCAGTTCTAACCCAAGTCGTCCGCTTGGGCTCTAGTCTGTCAAAAGCCCACTCTTAGTAAACCTAGGTTAGAGCGGAACCAAATCCTTTATTTAGGTGCATTTGCGTATAATGGTTGCATGATTTATCATATTCTTGTTTGTTTGATATTGTGTAAATACATATATTTTGTTTAAAATATGATTTTGTCAATTATATCTGTTTGAACTACGTTTGACCTGATTCCCATTTTTACGGGATACGTAGGCGCCATAATGGTTCGGTCATATTCCCCATAAGTTTTCTAAAAAATGGGGACCAATAGAGTGAGGAAAAAAATTCTTGTGTAAATATATACTTTCTTGTGTTAATATATAGGGGCCAAAATGACATGTCATATTCCCTTAAGATTTTTGTTTTATTACTTTAGAAACATGGACAGTTTCTTTTTAGGTTTAAAAAAAAACTTATATTTTGAACCCCAAAATTTGTTAAGTTTGAAACAGGGACAAAATTTTTGAGGACTCATTTTATGAGAAGTCCTCAAAAATTCTACCAAGATTGCAACCAAATTTTAGATTTTGCAAGACACTAATTGAGTTTGTGCATATTCTTATTCTCATATGTTATTTTATATAAGATTGGTATTTTTCACTTTGTCTATCCTACATTTTTTTCAAAAAAAAAAAATTTTGTTTGATATTAATTTGAATAGTTTGTCTTTAGTGTGAACTAATCACTTTCCTGATTGTTTCTATTTCAAAAAAATATATACATACATTTTTCTTAAAAAACTATACATTTCATATCATATCTTCACGAACTACACTTACCTGATTCTCAATTCTTTGAGATACGTAGGCAACCCTCTTGGGTTCGGTGCTCTTTATTCATTTTTCAGAAAAAAATTACATATATTTTTAAAGTCGTATCTTCAACTCAATTGACACCATCACAGATAGAAGCATATATGTATTTGACGAGATGATGAAAATTAGTTTTGTTGTAAACCATAGATTCTTTTAGTATCTCTCACTATATTTTTATGATACTTGAAAACTCTCTTGCACACATTCAAGATAAGAATAAAACCAACTTCATAGTTTCAAGTGCATTGGGTGGTGAGCTTTAGATAAAAAAATTCATTGCATTGCATTGTTGATCTAGAACTTGGCCTTAATGTTTGTCGAGGCGAAATCCTGAGTAATGACTAACTTGAGAAAGGATCGTAGGCCTTCTTTGACCCGTTTGTGCCTTTCAAAACCTACCAAATAACAGTAATCCCTAGTTTCTCCCCCTCTGAGCCTGAAGCTTTTTCTTTGGACAACCATATCTCAATTGTTACCCTTCTAAGTGCTTATATGCACTATCCCTTTTGGCCCATCTTTCTTGAGCGTACAAAAAGTATGCAAATAATGAAAAGAAGATGCAAGTTTGAAATTGTCAAAAGAGAAGGATGCAAAGTCTCAAAATCAAGAATTCAAAAATGACTTCTAGAGACAGAAAAGATTTTTTTTAAAAAAAATTAAATTTTAAAATTTAAAAACTTTTTAAAAAAAATGAAAAAAAATGAAAAAAATGATGAAAAAAAAGCCAGAAGAAATATGACAAAGCAAAATACCCCCTGCAAAGTCAAAAAAAAAATCACAAATCTTTTGTGACGCTCAAGAAAGGATTAAGTCACTATTATCCCAAATAAATATCTTTCCCAGCCTTCAAACATGCATTACAAGCCAATAAAAAGTCCTACATGATCTCATTTCAAACATGCTCACATTAGTGGAGATTTACATAAAGTCCAAGCATATGGTATCACAATTGCATGCATTGAATATCCTTCTGAGTGTGAGAGTATTTTGCACAATGTCCTTAAATCAAATACTCCATGTGTGAGATGGGACTTTCTTTCTTGCGAGGGCACTTGACTTAAGAGGATTGGTAATATTTAAATCTTATTTGAAGTAAGATGAACAAATCTTGTTGATACTTAAATGTGTTTGAGGTACCACTTGAATCTGTAGAAATTACTTCGAATCCAATTTCGATTTTAAAAAAAGAGGGGAAGAAAAAATGTAATAAGTGTAATACATTTCTAACTGTTAGTATCAATTGTGGTCAAGATTCGACTATTCCTTCACATTCTACATTTTGAAAATAAAAATAAAAATAAAAAATCAGCATCATGTTCTTTTTTTCATATCTTTCAAAGAAATCTTAGATTTTTCTTCATTTTTGACATCTTATAATTGTGAGAAGCATTGAATCATTCTTTAAAAAAAAATTTAAAAAGAGAAAGGGAGCATCATTTGGGTTCGGTCATGCACCTAGTGGAATTTTTGTCCCCCTTTACAAGAAAATTGGGATAGAATCTCAAAAAATGGTAAAATGCATAAAAGAATGTCATTCCCAGCAAGTCAAGATTATAGATTATTCTAGTAGATGCAACTAGGACAGAATTTTTGAGAGAAAGTCTCAAAAATTCTACAGTAATGTGAGAATCCTCTATCAACAATCTGAGGTATGCCAAATATCTAACTGGGACAGAATTTTTGAGGAAGACCTCAAAAACTTTATCAAGTATTGTCAGAAATTCGATGGTCTGCTTCAAATGGTTTCAACCATGGCCAGAAGTTCAAAATTGACTCAAAGATCTGCAGCATCACTGAAAGGAAGCAATGTCATCCTACAAATGAAGGTACGTAATTTTTTTCCCTCTCTTTTTGCAGGTTCACTAGAATTCCAGTTAGGGTATCTATGTGTAATGCTTTACATTTTCACAAGTCAAATCTGTCGACAAATGAGTCTTCATGCTTGCATTATTCACTCCTATGCTGACAATTGAGTTAATTGGAGGGTTGAGTATTATCTTCATGGTAATCTTATCGAAAGTTGGTTGCTCATCTATGGAGCAGTCTAGGAACTAGACTAAGGATCACTTTCAATTGGGATTAGGATAACATTTGGGAACTTGGGATCTAGAGATTTGACCACACTCATATTGGGATAGTCTATGTCATTTCTTGTGCTATCAACAATTGTAGCAGTTTGATTTAACGGAGTTGGGAAGTCTGAGCACCTTCTCTTAGGCTACTTTGAAATTAAAAGGGTGGATGCTTACATGACAATTATGGGGTAAATAACTCTGTTCTATGGCTGTGACTTGTCCTTCATGATAATTAAAAAGTTTCAGGGTTGTTTCACTGTCTAGTGCTCTAGGTTACTTTGAAATTAAGAGGGTGGATACTTACATGATAATTATGAGGTAAATAGCTCTGTTCTATGGATGTGGCTTGTCCTTAATGCTCACTGTATAGTGCTTACTATAAGGTAAATGGACTGACATTAGTCCTTTGTTCCCTTATTTTGTTAGTAGCCCATTGTGAACTGTATAATCTCAGATAGCACAATTACTTTGGCCTGAAATCTTGCTTGTTTTAAATTCTTTAATTGTTGTATGTGCTGGAGAAATCTCAGGAAGCTTGGATTTTGAGGTACTTAACTATGTGCTCACTATTAAGGATCAACGGCTGAGACATGTTGTACTTTTGCAAATTCAGTGGGAAATGAATTTTCAACATTGTTGAAAAAGGGAGTAGTTCCATCCTACAAATGAAGGGGCATCATTTCCATATTGCTTTACCACAGGTACTGACGCTTGTTTTATTGTCATTTATTGATTTTTATTATCAATGCATATATTTTACATTGCACTATTGGAGGTGGTAGTGTCATTTACATCACACTATTGGAGGTGGTAGTGTCATTTACATCACACTATCGGAGGTGGTAGTGTCATTTGCATTTAATTTTACATTACACTATCGGAGGTGGTAGTATAATTTGCATTTATTTTACATCACACTATCAGAGGTGGTAGTGTCATTTGCATCACACTATTGGAGGTGGTAGTGTTATTTGTATTTAATTTTACATTACATTATCTGAGGTGGTAGTGTCATTTGCATTTATTTTACATCAAACTATCGGAGGTGGTAATGTCATTTGCATCACACTATCGGAGGTGCTAGTGTCATTTGCATTTATTTTACATCACACTATCGGAGGTGGTAGTGTCATTTGCATTCATTTCACATTTCACTATCGAAGGTGGTAATGCCATTTGCATTTAATTTTACATTGCACAATCGGAGGTGATAGTGTCATTTGCATTCATTTCATATTGCACTATTGGAGGTGGTAGTGTTATTTGCATTTAGTTTTACATTGCACAATCGGAGATGGTAGTGTTATTTGCATTCATTTCACATTGCACTATCGGAGGTGGTAGTGTCATTTGCATTTACTTTTACATTGTACTATCGGAGGTGGTAGTGTCATTTGCAATCATTTCATATTGCACTATCAGAGGTGGTAGTGTCAGTTGCATTTAGTTTTACATTACACTATCGGAGGTGGTAGTGTCATTTGCATTCATTTTACATTGCACTATCGAAAGTGGTAGTGTTTCTTCATTCATATTTCCTTTATATTTTCATTGCCAAGAGGGTCATTACATATTTCATCGCCAAGAGGGCCATTGCATATTTCATCGGCAAGAGGGCCATTGCATATTTTATCGCCAAGAGGGTCATTGCATATTCATCGCCAAGAGGGCCATTGTATATTCATCGCCAAGAGGGCCATTGCATACTTCATCGCCAAGAGGGCCATTGCATATTTCATCGCCAAGAGGACCATTGCATATTTCATCGCCAAGAGGACCATTTCATATTTCATCGCCAAGAGGGTTATTGCATATTTCATCGCCAAGAGGGCCATTCCATATTCATCGCCATGAGGGACATTGCATATTCATCCCCAAGAGGGCCATTGCATATTAATCGCCAAGAGGGCCATTGCATATTTCATCGCCAAGAGGGTCATTTCATATTTCATTTCCAAGAGGGCATTGCATATTCATCGCCAAGAGGGCCATTGCATATTTATCGCCAAGAGGGCCATTGCATATTTCATCGCCAAGAGGGCCATTGCATATTTCATCGCTAAGAGGGTTATTACATATTTCATCGCCAAGAGGGCCATTGCATATTTCATCGCCAAAAGGGACATTGCATATTTCATCGCCAAGAGGGTCATTGCATATTCATCGCCAAGAGGGCCATTGCATTTTCATGGCCGAGAGGGCCATTGTATATTTCTTTGCCAAGAAGACCATCGCATATTCATTGCCGAGAAGGCCATTCATATTGCATTCAATGAATCATCTTTATTTGTCTTAACAATCCACATTAATTTTATCTTATATGTGGATCATTTTACACTTTTCTTATCGATAGACATACATTCATATTGCATTCATTGATGGATCATTCATTTTTCATTCGTCCTGCCAATGGACATGCATTCATATTCTATCAATAAGTTTTATTTGTCTTTTAAGAGGGCTCCGACCCTGCTCCAGAGATCAAAAGAGGCATTCATACTACTTTTATTGATTTATATGATCGGCCCAAATTGGGTTTGTCAAGTTTCTTTGTCCACGATCTCTTTCATCGATCATATTCGAAGAAAGGGACAGTTGTTGACACCCAATTTTGTCCGGCCTACAGCCTATTTTAGAGTGTCAATTCATTAAAATAGATGTTTTACTTATATTCAATTTAATTCAAATTTTGTGTATGTCTAACATTCCTTATTATTATTATTTTGTTTTTGATGTTATATATATTTTTCTTTCACATGCTATGTGATACGATTTAATTTATCGTGTATTTTAAAATTCAAACCATTATATTTCTCGACCCCACGTGTCCCCCCTTTTTCCATTTTCCTTTACCCCTCCTCACAATTTCCTCTTCTTTGAAGAACAACCCTCTCTATCTTCCTTTGGTCCCCCAAACAAACCCTAGCCGCCATCCATCTCTTCTCCTCCCCACCAGCGACCATGACCCCTTTAGACCCTCTCTTGTTATATTGTGCGTATGTATGACGATTTCTTAAGAAAGGCACCAGCAGTAGAATCGAGATAAGAATATGTTGTAGCGTGAGGATGTTAATTTGGACCATTGATTTACCCTCTATCTTCTTTGTTGTTCCTGCTGCTTTGAGTTATTCTTCTAAATCACTTCGGATTTGATAATTTACTTGGATTTTGGGTTCATAGATTGGTAATATTCATATACATCCACTTATTGTATATACTAAGTGATAAAGATTCAAATTTCATATTGTTTTGGTATTGGAAAAGTCTATGCACTTTATAGGGATTTTTGTTCTTAGCATTTCATTCTTTTGTTGAATAATAATTTGAAACCTTTTTTGTGTTTGCTGATTTTACAGTTTGTTTAAGGTTTTATGGTGTTATAGAACTACAGCATAGTTGTTGAGTTTGTAAAGATGGAGTCCTTTTTGTCAAGTTGTTGTGTGGTTTGTTAGTTGTTATTAGGAATTGGACTTTGGTGTTGGAAAAGTCTATGCACTTTATGGGAATTTTTGTTCTTAGCATTTCATTCTTTTGTTGAATAATAATTTGAGGTTTCCCCTTTTTTGTGTTTGTCGATTTTACTATTTGTTTAAGATTTTATGGTGTTATAGAACTATAGCATAGTTGTTGTGTTTATAAAGATGGAGTCTTTTTTGTCAAGATGTTGTGTGGTTTGTTAGCTGTTATTGGGAATTGGGACAATTTATAGGTTAAGTAGAAGTCGTTGTCACGCCTCTCTCTTCTCCAAATGCCCAAATCTAGCGCTATATTATTTTCCATTTATTTTCATGTAGTTTAATATGTTCCTTTGATTTTTCCAACTATATAATTTCTAGTACATTACATTGTTATCATTTCCTTGTCCACTACTTTGTTCATTTTAGTTTCAGTAAAGTGTGTTTGTGAATTGATTATTATCTTATTTTGATTTTTTTTAATGTTCATAATTTTGTTAATTGCTGCTCTACCTTGGTCAATATGTTATTATTCATAACTTTATTTATCTTAATTTATATATCTTGTAGCATTTTCATGTAAGCCATCTCATTAACATTTGGTTATCGTTTATTTGTTATTCCACTCCATTTTTATATAATCTTCATTCGCTTGATATGATTTTGTACTTAGAAAATATATTGTTTTTAAAATTTGGCCAATGACGAATCTATCCATCGGATTTTGAGGCCTCCCCGTTAAAAAAAGACGGAACAAGTTATGTTAAAATTCAAGGTTTTATTCAAGTTCATTATATGTTAAACTTGGTCGAGGAAAAATCTATCCGTCAGATTTCGAGGCATCCAAAAAGACGAAACAAGTTTAATTTATATTTATATATATTTCACTATATTTTTTCATTTTATTATTTTTCCTTGTTAGTGAGTCATCATTAGTTTATAAGTTTACTTGTTGTGTGATTATTAAAGGTGGAATATAAAAATCTTAGTTTAGATTATTATTTTATTATTATTCCTTCGTTGTATGAATTTATTATATTTCCCATCACTTCATTATTTTTCACATCACTATTATTTTATCTATCATCATATTATTTTATTGTTTTTAAGCTCAAATTAAATTATTTTTCTTGTCCATACTTTGGTTGCAACAATAAACCGTATTTAATGAAAATTTCCACTTTTACTTTTGCTTTTGAAAAACTAAGAAATAGTCAAATGATAAAAAAGGTAAAAAAATATTTTTAAACAAAAGGACAAGAATAAATAAAGTAAGTAGATCATGTGACTAGAAAAGTGGTAGACATAGTTATAGGATAAATGTTATTAACGAGAAGAGATCGTGCACATGGAAAGACCGCTCCTGAAATGACAGGAGCATTATATGATGATTAGAAGGCACGTGATGAAGGGATGCATCAATTAAGTTATCACATGAAGATTTCATTATATCTTGATTTAGTTTATTATTTATTTATTCATTATTGAGTATATTATTTTTGTATGTTTATTTCATGATTATCATGCTAATGTTATATCGCACATCTCTTCATCAATTTGAAATAAAATGAATTCAGCTGGAACCCACAGTTGTGGATTCTGAAGGGTGCTAATACCTTCCCTTCGGAATAATTTGAACCCCTTACTCGAAATTTTTGGTTCGCAGACTGTTTTTGTAAATAATTAATTGGTTTCCTTCTTATCCTTAAATTAGGTGGTGACACCCAAAATCAAACTATTTTTCCCAAAATTAAATTATTTTTCCCATTATTCAAATCCTTTTATTTTTATATTTTTTATCGAGTTGCCGTTCTGTTGACATCCCAAAGGCGCAACGTCGCAGCAACTCGATAAAAGATATAAAAATAAAAGGATTTGAATAATGAAAAAAATAATTTAATTTTGGAAAAAATAGTTTGATTATGGGAGTCGACACCTAATTTTAAGGATAATTAGGAAACCAATTAATTATTTACAAAAACAGTCTGCGAACCAAAAATTTCGAGTAAGGGGTTCAAATTATTCCGAAGGAAAAGTATTAGCACCCTTCAAAATTCACAACTGTGGGTCCCGGCTAAATTCATTTTATTTCAAATTGAGGAGGAGATGCGCAATATAACATTAGTATGATAATCATGAAATAAACACACAAAAATAATATACACAATAATGAATAAATAAATAATAAACTAAAGTCAAGATATTATGAAATCTTACTTCATGTGATAACTTAATTGATGCATCCCTTCACCACGTGCCTTCTAAATCATCATATTTCAGGAGCGATCTTCCCATGTGCACGATCTCTTCTCGTTAATAGCATTTTTCATATAACTATGTCTACCACTTTTTTAGTTACATGATCTACTTACTATATTTACTCTTGTCCTTTTGTTTAAAATATTTTTTACCTTTATTCTTGTTGGACTATTTCTTAGTTTTTCAAAAGCAATAAAAGTTAAAATTTCCATTAAATATGGTTTATTATTGCAACCTTGCAGAAAGTATGGACAAGAAAAATAATTTAATTTGAGCTTGAAAACAATAAAATAATATGATGATAGGAACAATAATAAAATAATAGTGATGGGAAAAAAATGAAGTGATGGGATCAATAATAAAGTAATATAGTGAAGGAAATAATAATAAAATAATAATCTAAACTAAGATTTTTATGTACCACCTTTAATAATCACACAACAAGTAAACTTATAAACTAATGATGACTCACTAATAAGAAAAAACAATAAAATGACAAAATATAGTGAAATATATATAAACATAAATTAAACTTGTTCCGTCTTTTTGAATGCCTCGAAATCTGAAGGATATATTTTTTCTCGGCCAAGTTTAACATTAATAATGAACTTGAATAAAATCTTGAATTTTAACATAACTTGTTCTATCTTTCTTTGAACGGGGAGGACTCAAAATCCGACGAATAGATTCGTCATTAGCCAAATTTTACAAACAATATATTTTCTAAGGACAAAATCATATTAAGCAAATGAAGATTATATAAAAATAGAGTGAAATAACAAACAAACGATAACCAAATGTTAATGAGATAGCTTACATGAATATGCTACAAGATATATAAATTAAGATAAACAAAGTTAGGAATAATAACATATTGACCAAGGTAGAGCAGCAATTAAC
>JAOTQR010078862.1:0-10965 GCA_025774065.1 Solanum ossicruentum
AATAACTTTGACTTCAAAAATGACTATTTGTATATTACTAAGTTTTGGAAACTGATTTTTATGCATATAATTCTCACAACTCTATTCATGCCACGTTTGGCCTCGTTCACCGGTTCCCGGGCCGATTATATCGTGCGTATATGTAATAGATGTATATAGGTATATATTTTGAAGTAGGTTGGATAAGTTGGGAGACATAAGGAGCTGAGTTTGGGGTATGTTGGCATCATGACGTGTGAGTGCTGGGCCTCGTTCGCCCCGGCTCAGGTGAGCGCTTGGCCTCGTTCGCCTCGGCTCAATAAACGGGCGTGATGACCGTTACATGTTGCGATACGTGAACGTTTGGCCTCGTTCGCATGGATTCACCTATCCTATGACGTGAGGGCTTGGCCTCGGTCGCCTCGGCTCACTTGGGTTACAGTTTGGACTTGTGTCGGAGATGTTAGGGATTTGAAACTTTCGGTGTGCGGTTTGGGATGGCGCGAGTTTGGGGGTCGCCATCGTTCCCGTCAGTTTGGCATTATTTGGTTTTTTAAACAAAGAAACATTTTGATGTTTGCGTGCAGGTTTGACTTACATGTTTTATTTGATTTATGCTTTCCACTTATATTTGGTACTTTAATTTACATTTTGTACTTGCCAATTTACATACTCGGTACGTATTTCGTACTGACCCCCTCCCTTCGGGGGCTGTGTTCATGCCCGCAGGTGTAGATATACAGACCAGGGGACCTCCCTCATAGGATCTCTATCCGCCGTTGCAGTGCTCCCTTGCCTCAGGAGCAGAGTTAGTACACACACCTGTGTTTTTATCTATGCATTTTGTATTCATGTGTAATTGAGGGTATGACGGAGCCCTGTCCCGTCTTATAGTTCTAGTTGTCTGTATAGAGGTCTGTAGGTATGGCTTATAGTATGTACATGACTATGCATGTATGATACTTCTGCTGGGCAGTTCTACCGCTGCGGTGACCCTGTCGGCCCGCGTATGTATGTATATGGATATTCGTTGTTGCTGGGTTCGCTGTTTGCAGGTGAGGTTAGTCAATAGAACAGAGGAAACTCTGCCGAATTTTTGATAGATTACTTAACTGATATATTTGGTAAATCGGATTAATGTATGACTGGGTGCCCAATCGGCACCAGTCACGGCCCCTGGGTTGGGTCGTGACAACTTGCTGTAACGACTCTAGTGTCGACGATGTATTATCTTGACAACATTTTTGTAATCTTTGTTTAAAAGTTTTAAAATATGCTAACATTTTTGACAAAATTCATCTTAAAATTTTAAAGTATTCCAAGCAAATCCAAGGCCCAAATAATCATCTTTAGGAATGAATTATTTATCGTAATGAACATTGACCTTATATTTTATAAATTAATGTAATTATAGAATGAATTCCGATAATTAGGTCACTCGAGGTTTTAAATTGATTTTCTTAAAGTACAATATAATGTTTCCATTGGATCAATTTAAACTCTTTTAGTTGATTTTCTAAATAATAATATATTTTGGTCTATCTTAGTTTTGTTTGGTCAATTTCTTTACAATGACATTATTATACCATTTTAAACTAAATACAACGTAAGTATTTTGTTAGTTTTTTTAATATTATATTTCAAAATTGTAGAATTTTCTTAACAAATTCAAAATATTCAAGGTATGTAAATGTATATTCATATATAAGGTATATATTTTTATCTACACTTGATATATTATTTTACACAAGTCATATTATTATCCTTTTACGAATGTTAGTTACCTATAAATGAAACACAAAATTTTACATCTTATCATTTTACAACATATAGTTATTGTTATTTTATCAACATAAATAAAATAATGAACCTGCGTATATTTTTGAACAACATTCGTAAATATATTTTACTTCATAACAAATTCATATAAAATAATAAGTTCTTAGATAAATTTAACATTCTTTATATTGTCTTACTTTATGTTATTTCATTCATTCATTGATTTATTAAAATATCACTCTTACTTAATCTTACTCAATTTGCGTACATAGTTATATTTTACACCTTATCCATTGTTATTTATTTATTATTTTGTAATAAGTTCTCACACCCAACATTTCAATATATTGTTCACAATAAGTTTTTATATGCTCATTTATTCTATATGATTTTAAACATACATCTATATTTTTCTAAAATTTCTTATATCTATAGTTTATTTGTTTATTACTTAATTATCAATCTTATTGTACAGTAAATATGTCATTATTAAAGTTTTTCATATGACATATCTTGTGTTTTTGTTCTTTTTATAACTAATGAAATTTTCTTATCATTAAATACAAAAAAATAAAAATAAGATGAATGATTATCACAAGTTATTTTCCTAAGCTAGGTTTAAGGACTATCTTCGGAGAGGTTCTGAGGGCTGCCTAACATCTTCCTCTCGAGTAACCAAAACCCTTACCTAGAATTTTACTGGCTTCGCAACTCAAAATAGAGTCTACATTTACATTTTCTTAAATTGGTTTCCTACTATTTTTCCAAAAATTAGGTGACGACTGTAAACATTTTTTTTAAAAAACCAGAGAGCATAGTCACATGATGTTGTAAACTATTTTGACCGGTTCGAAAACGGGGCGTGACAGAGTGACGACTCTGTTGGGGAATAATTAGGTTTTAACCTTTATAAACTAATCTTAGGAATGGTATTCGTGATTATTTGTTAGTTGACTATTTGTCTTATATATTGGTTTGATTGAAAGGTCACAATTCAAATCCAACCTTGCGTTCCTTATTTGTTCTACAACACTATTTGCTACTGCTTTCCCATATTGTCATTCTCACTTTCTATCAAGTACTCGCCCGTGCATTTACACACAATGCTTTACGCGGGGAGTTGATGTGCTTTCAAAATACAACACATTTAGTGCCTAAAACAAGGGATTTTGCGAGTTCTTAATGCGATTTTTTATGGTTCTTATGTTATTATTGCAGAAAAGATAGGTTGACATGATTTTGGGAGAAAATTACAAATTTTTGCTGAAGTGTAGGACATACGAGCCATTCTACGAATTGTAGCCCAAGCTACAAGTCGTAGGATAATCTCGTAGCAAGAAACAGTGAGAAAAATCAGAAATGTACCTAGTGGAGGTTAGCCATACGAGGCTACTCTACGAGTTGTAAGTCTCACTATGACTCATATAAGTGGGGACGTAGCAAGAAAAAGAGAGCTAAAAGTTTCAACCAAGAATTGAAGGCCTAGACTACGAGAGGAGTATACGAGTTGTAGCTCAAGCAACTACTCGTAACAATGGGTCGTAACAGTCAAGTCCAAAAGGTCAAGTGTTGACTACGAGACCCCGATTATGACTCTTAGGTCACCCTACGAGTCTTATCTGCGCGCTGTACGTACTGCTAACTGTCTTTTCTATTTAGTTTTTAGGGTTACATTATAAATAGTATAAATACTTAATGATAGAGTTTTAGAAAAGGGATCTGAGTCATTGAATTTTTTGTAATACACTTTGAATATTCTCTCTTGGATATTCTAAGGGTTTTTCTAGGGGTTTAGTGTATATTCTCATTTTTAATTTGAAGACCCACTTTTGGGGATTGCAAACTTCACATTGTACTCATTCATTATTAATCCAAGCTTGTGGTTTGCAACTTGTGGTATTATTGTTCTTCTTTGTTTTGGGTAAACTCTCAACTATGTCTTCTATTTTCATTGTTGTTGATTTTCCTTAGCCATCAGTAGCTAAACACCCACCACTTAGGGTTGTGGGAACCATGAGTAGTTGACTTGAAATAATTTAGGATTTGTACATTTCTTTGATTAGAGTTTTGCATGTATTGTTTGTTTCCCTTCATCTTGATTGATGTTTGGTGGTGGCTAATACCAAACCCCGCCTACTATCACAATCCCAATCAAGGTAGCGACAAATAGGAAAAGAGAAGTAGACGTGAGGATTCGATTGATGTGTTCTCGTCTAATCAACCAAACCTGACCAATGGGAGGTGGACTGGAACAATGGGTAATGGTTAGTTGGCACACTATGGTTACCGACCAAACACAATGGTGAAATTTGACCTTGACCTTCACAATAGGTCTAGAAGAACCTAAGTTACCATCCTGCATGCGAATTCCCAATTAGAGTTATGTTGTCTAGGGTAATTGAGTCAACGAATTATGGAAACACAATTCCCAAGTTGTCCCTAAATTTGAGTGTCTTTCCACATAATTAGCATAGTGTTTGTTTTTATTTTTGTCCTTAAATCACCTCCCCCCTTCCCCCCATTTAGAGATTTTAGTAATCGGTTCTTGAAATGATTGATAGTGAATCTATATAGTCAAACACTGCATTCCCTGTGGATTCAACCCTATCCTATAGTTAGGTTTATTGCTGACTGTGACCGCTTTGTTATTGGAGCACGAACATCATCAAAAATTATGGCATAGTTTCTGGAGAATATGGTTAGGTTCTTGACTTGATTTCACTATTAGTTAGTTGAACTATTAATTTCTAGACACTTTTATATTTTACTTTTATTTTTGTTTTGTTGTTTTGTTTTATTAGTAGGGCGTACTAGGTTGTGTGCCTAATAGAAGGAGCCAAGACAATCCCTTAGCTCCGATCAATTTGGAGATCCATGGACTCTTAGGAAGATGACTCAGGTGAATAAGGATATCACGGTTAAGGAAGGAATAAATATGAGTGATGAGGATATGGAAAGAGAGGAGAATCCAATACCAAGGAACAACAGGCCGCAACTTAGGGACTTCAAGGAAAATGCTTACAGATGGAATCAATATTATTTAAACCCTATGACCATAGACATTACCGGTGCTATGGTGTTACCTCCATTACCGGCAGATGCTAAGTTCTCGGTGTCAAGTGGATTACTTCAGATTCTCCAAAACCGTGGTTTGTTCACAGGGATACCTTCAAAGGATCCTCATAGTCATCTCTATAATGTCTTCTTCATCTCCAAGAGTGTCATGTGGACATAAAATCTTTCTCTTGATGCAGTTGGTTTACGGGTGTTCCCATTATTACTAACTGGTAATGCAGCTTTGTGGCTGTCTGAGCTTCCTCTGGGTACAATAACAAGCTGGGCAGAGCTTCAGAGAGTGTCCCTAGAGAGATATTTTCCAAGATTAAAGAAGCTTAAACTCAAAGACCAAAAAAATAATTTTGAGCAATTGCCCGGTGACTCTATTAGTACCACATGTGAGAGATTCACCAAATGCTTGAGGATGGTACCTGATCATAAGATTGTTGATGATGACTTGGATGAAATTTTCTATTGGGCGCTTGACGAGAATAGTCAAGCTTATGCCGACACGATCATGGGAGGCATGTCTCTTGACCAACCATTTGCATTAATAGCCACAAGGATGGAGCAAGTGGTTAAAATAAACAAAGCATGGGGTCAAAGAGAGAGAGGTGCAATGAAGACTTTTTTTGTAGTCAACACCAACAATGAGCAAGCAAAGGTTAATGAAGAGATCATGGAACAACTTGCTCAACTTCACACGAGTATGGACTTGGTCTTAAAGAAAAACCAAGCAAGTGTGCAAGCGGGAGCTCACCAAACTCCTAAGGCACTTATGTATGAAGATCCATTCTTTGATGAAGGTACTTGCTTCGTGAGTAACCAAGCGACGGGTTTACGGAATAACCCCCAAGAGTCCAATTCGGACTATTGGAGGCAAGATTCTAGGAATCAAGGTCGGAACTACAACCATGATTGTGCTTATAGAAACAACCGCGATGGATACTATGAAAGAGAGAGAGCATTAGATGTTGAATGGGGTAAAAGAGATGGCTATAGAAACGGTCCTTATGTGCCGCCCCATAACCATGATGCCATGCCAAATACTTCGAGGATTGAAGAGATGTTTGACAAGTTGCTGAAAAGAGCCGACCACCAAGATGAGACCTTGAAAGGAATGAAATCGAATATTTCTAGCATAAACCAAAAAATTTAGTCTCACTCAGCGGTGATTAAACAATTAAAAAAATAATTTGGTAAAGTTTTTTCACAATTAAACCAACTACAAAAGGGTATCTTAGCAAGAAATACGGTTCAAAATCCAAAGAATGATGGGTATTGCATAACAGTCATGACTAGGTATGGTAAAAGCACCATAGATCCCCCTATGATGGTGGTTGTGTATGAAACTTGTGAAAAGCGTATTAGCGGTAAAGTTGTGGTTGAGGGAGAAGGTTTGGAGAGTGTTGGGATGCAAAGAGAAGGAGTGAAAGAGTGAGAAAAAGTTAGGATGATTCTGCAACCTTTTCCTCCTTTCCCTCAAAGGCTTAAGAAAAAGGAAGAGGATGACAAATTCAAGCACTTCCTCTCAATGTTAAAGCAACTATCCATCAACATTCCCTTCTTAGAAGTCTTGGAGAGATGCCTGGGTACGCCAAATATATGAAGGACTTGGTGACAAAGAAATGCACATTGAGCCAAGAGATTTCGCAAGAGCTCCAACAATATAGTGCCATTTGACCAAATGGCTTGTTCAAAAGCGAGAGGACCCTAGTGCTTTCACCATTCCTTGCACCATTGGTGATGTTAAATTCGCAAGAGCATTGTGTTACTTAGGAGAAAGTATCAATCTAAAGCTTCTTACCGTGCTCAAAAAGCTTGGCTTAGGCACTCCTACTCCAATAAGACTGCACTTACTCATGGCGGATCAAACCATAAAGAAACCAGAAGGGATACTTTTTGATGTGCTTGGAAAGGTTGATAAATTCATTTTTCCCGTGGACTTCGTGATCCTTTAACCGTGAGGTTGATTTTAAGGTGCCCATTATATTGGGAAGACTATTGCTGGCCACCGAGAGATCCTTGGTAATATGGATTTGGGTCAACTTCTGTTTAGGGTCAATGATACAGAGCTCGGATTTTACATCCGACAATCAATGAAACACCCAGATGAGTTTAAGAGTGAAGTTTTTGCCCTTGAAGACTTTTGATGATGAATGATAACAAAGTTGAGCCATGACCTTAAACGCCCGGTTCTTGGGAGACAACACAAGTATCTTTTATGTTTTTGGTTTTTTTAAATTTAATTCGAATATTTGAATTGTAAGGTAGTAGTTCGATGCTTATTTTGATGTGTTGAGACATTGGATCAGTTGTACTATTCTAGACATTGGTGTATTTTGAAGTGTGATTCGTAAGAATAAACCAAAAGTTGAAGAGTTGAAGAAAATTGCACATGGAGCATCCTCTACGAGGGAGCCTACGAGTTGTAGTGAACATTACGGCTCATAGACATGCACCGTAAAGGGAAACAATGAGGACTTAAAGTTGGCACACACTACGAGCTAACCTTATGGTTCGTAAGGCCCCCTGCGAGTCGCAAGTGGGGTTCATAGTGCCCAGGTATGGATTCTGAAATTTTTCTAAGTATTGGGTTTACTATGAGATCAGGACCTACGAGTCATAGGACCCTCTATGACTCGTAGTCGGGGTGTCGTAGACCTGATACATAGCTTTTTAATTGTTAGCCTGGTTTGATATAAAAAGGGGTCAAAATTCATTTTGACCACTAACCTTTCTTTATATTCCCTAATCAATGTAAGATTTCCTAAATCCCTTTCCCTTTTATTGTCGCGATCACCATTCCGACCATCCACGCCACTTTTCGGCAAGTATTCCAATGAGTATGTATTTCTAGGTTTCTCGGCTTTCTCCTTGTTTTCTCAATACATCTTTGTGTGTCTCGATCACTTATTTAGTAAGTTTTCTTGATTAAAATTTGGCCCATTCTTGTGATGAACTCCTTATATTGTATGATGATTGTGTGTTGATGATCATAGTGAAGATACTTATGAGATAATAACCTTGCATTAGTATAAGAATTAGGGTTGGGTCGTTTCGACTTCCCTATCATGATTTTTTCTTCTGAAAATGCTCTTGTTGGGTGGCTATAGTGTTTCCTTGTTGATTATATGAGTTTAATGATTGATTTTTAGGTAGATAAATTCCCAATTTGAAATTTAGGGATATTGGTGTGTATTGTAATGTGCAAATTCATGTTACCCATGTATAAAGATATATTGAACTCTCTTTGAATCTCCATGGATTGTAGTGTTGTTGATGAGAATGAGTTTTGAGATTGGTTGTTTCATGGGTGTAACTGGTATGTAATTGGGATTGTGTTTGATCATGGGGTAATAGTTGACGGTGTTGTCATAATTCTTATTGGGTTTAATTGTGTGTTAGGGATGATCTGTTGCTTTGATATTGTTTATTTTTGCCATTTGAATGGGTTTTGGTTCTTGTGGAAAGGTTACAGGCACCCTAGGTGACTTCTGTTTTCTGCCATCAGGACCCACTACGACTCGTAGTCTACCTTACAGGTCGTAGTGGTCCCTTGCAGAAAGCAAAAGTCACCTGTTTTCTGAATCATAGTAAGGGACTCGTAGGATTTGCCTTACTTTAATTTGTATTTTGTTCCTTACTACAAGCCCAAACTATGGCTCGTACTCATTTCTGTGATCAAAATGTTATTTTTCAGGCACCTTAGAACTATAAGGCTATTGCAAGACTTATAGGACATCCTACGAGTCGTACCTGTGCCTCGTATCTAAATACCTGCAACTGACTCAGTGATATTTGCATTAATTTTGTTGCTTCTTTTGTCCTCCTTGTTATTAACTTGTTTGATTCTTATTTTAACAAAAGCCGTGGTGCTTATCTTGCGGTTTGGGTTGTCAATTTTCAAGTATAATGCCTCTGAAAGACAAACAAGCCATACAAGCTTTTAGAAGGAGGTTATTGGACAAATCCTCTGAAACAGAACAACCTGTGGGTTTGTGGAAGTCCGCAAAGTCAGGATAGACCCTGAGAAAAATGTGCCTCAAACTCGACCCCGCACTACACAGGGCCCAGTAGGTTGATAGTCCCTCCCAGTCAAGGAGGAGGGCAATGGTGATGGGTCCCATAGTAGCTCCCGATAGATGACACCTGCTCACATCGAGACAGATTCAGAGGAGGTATCACAAGCAGAGTAGGTAGAAGCACAGACCCAGCCTCCAGTCGATCCACGATGGGGAATTCCAGGAATGAAAGTGATCCATGATAAGGGGTTGGGGCTAAAAAGGCAGGGAAAACCTATCCGACAATCCAAGGTTAAATTAGTACGGGTTGGATAGGGTACCCAGTTTAGATACAAATATCAATAGACTCGAATTGCGGTGGATGTCACAGCGATTAGGCAAGTATATCCCTTATTTGGTTCGGGAGTTCTATGTTGCTTATTATACCACTCTTCTCCGAGGCTTGCCCAAGAATAAGAAAGCTATTGATCAGTGTAGGTTGCTAGAGATCTTCGTTAAGGGTCGGTGAGTTAACATTTCTGAGGAGACTGATTGACGGGTTCAGTTCGGGCCCAACTACAGAGTGCTTGGCTCCTCTGCAGCGTATGATAGTAGAATTTTAAAGATGAGGAAAGCAGTGAACGAGAAGGATATTGGGGTTAAAATCGAGTTATTTTGGTGGTTAGACAGCAAGATAAGCAAGGAGGTTTTTGAACTTACGTGGTTCACAAACCACGTTGATTAGATTGTGAAAGCTTACCACTCCTTTCGGGCTATGTTTTGGTAGTCTATTATCCGTTGGCATATCAAGTTAACTTTTATAGATATTGTGATCACCTTTGAGCGAGCCGTACTATTAGCTAGCATCTTAGATGGCTACAAGACTGATTAGGCTCGAGTCATGGCTGAGTAGATACACGAGTTCGGTTTCAGGATAAACACCTCACTGCCATTTCCCATTTTGATTCACCATTTGTGTAGTGAGGCAGGTGTTCGTGTTGACCCTCACCGTGACCTGCATGTAGAGGCAATTTTCACTATAGATCCCATCCTGATCAAGGCTGATAAGAACACGGTGACCCTACAGAGAGCTGATTCTCCTCTTATACCAGATCCATTCCTTGTTGAGCCGCAGACTCAGGATCAAACCCCAGCCACCACCAGTGCTACTCCAGCTATTTCATGGTCGTCTCCAGCTGTTGAGATCGAGGTGATGCCATCCTCCAGCAAGCCTGCACCAACACCTTTTACTATACAGGTTGATTCTGTAGACTTGTCTTTTATGTCTGCTCTTGCTTTTAAGGCATTGGTGTACAAGATAGCGATGATGGAGTTCCAGTTGCAGAGGTTGGCTGGCCAAATCATACAATGGGTCCGTCAGATAGTCCAGGACTCAGAGGAGAGGTTCAAAGGCATTCACTCATGAGATCATAGATTAAAGTGTTAGAGCAGTGGATGTCTGAGTAGATGCCTTCGAGAATCGAGTCTAGAAGAGGCTTGAGGATGCCTGACCTTTTGACATGATTGAAGTGACAGTGGAATTGGCTAAGTTCAAGGTAGACTTATTATTGACATTAGTGGCCCCCATAATAGTCTCGGAGGTGGAAGCAGCGGGTGATGATATATTTTATTGGTTTGCCCGCCCGTATGTCCACGAGAAGCGGCCCCACGAGAGTGATGACCTAACGGTGAGCTAGGAGAGGTCCAGGATTGATGATGAGGTAGTAGCACTGGAGGAGCCGATACCGGAGGAGGTGATGCAGGAGTCCCTAGCTATGGCAGCATTGAGTAGGGACCGAGAGCAGCAGATAGTACAGGGAGAGAGTAGCTTGCAAACAGCTACAGCCGAGACCATCGAGGAGGAGATTGGACCATAGGAACACCAGGACACCCAGGATCAGATGGATGCCCGTGCTTGAGCACTAAAAGTTTGATATTTTGACCCCCGTCCTTATATGCTACTTATGAATACTTTGTTCTTTGTGTTAGACAATATTTACTTGATGTTGGTTTTTGAATACTTTCAAATATTGTGTTTTGTATGTTGTTTTTAACTATGGTTTGGATGTTTTGTTTTAACTTTTAGTTTTTGATATATATATATATATATGTGTGTGTGTGTGTGTGTGTGTGTGTGTGTGTGTGT
>JAOTQR010078863.1:0-10965 GCA_025774065.1 Solanum ossicruentum
CTTCATTCGAACTCGAAATGAGGTAAACTAAAGTGCACTGAAAAGCTAATTCAAATGGATTTCAGCTGACAGGTCATGGGCCACCCAATTCTTTACGTGCTAAGATATATGCCCCTTCAAAGTTGACCCTCCTAAATAGTGCATTTTACGATTTTTGAATTTTGATACGGTTTCTCTAAAGTTTGAGTTATACCTATCTCCCACTCAATTGTACCCCCTAAACAAGAATATGAAGTCGGAATTTCGGAATTACGAATGAATTTTTAGATATATGGAAAACACGATTCCGGGCACTTCCGAGGCACGTTTTCATACACTTTTTGGGATCGTTTCACTTTACATCACACATACGTGAGAGAAAACCATTTGAACTTTAAAAACAATGAGTTGTATAAACTTTATGACACCCTTAGATATGACATAAGTGAACTATCATAATAATCATAAAAGGACAACTTAGGAGAGCAACCTTTATAACCGACATAGACTATGTGAGCTAAACAATAGAGCCCCATATTTTACCTACACCAGAAACAAAGGGGAAGTCCCTTGCTAAGGTGACCTCTTAAGATGCCTAAGTGGATTCACTAAAGCGAGTTATCAAGCAACCTCAACTAACGGTTGGTCTAGAAATCGACCTCTACTACGAGTGACCCCTATTTTTACGATGGCACATAGTTATGGGATGATGTGATTCTACTAATGGTCTCTTGCCCTATCTATGAGGAGTATCCGTATTTATCCCAAGGTCCACTCGGTGCTAAGTGCGACTCCTATGAAATAATCATAGACATAAACCATAGAATCATGTAGTGTGGAGAGGTATTCTACTATCCCATCCTAGAAGACCTTTAAACATAGATCATCATCATAAAGATATCTCCTAAATCTTATATATGCCTCTATAATTGTCCTATCATAATCTCATAAGCCTTACTATGTGGAGAACTCATACCCCAATTATTCATTCATTTTTTACTTGAAACAGATTAGCCCCATAGGACATACAAACATGGATATATTCATCACATGCATAATCTTGTATACCATAACAACATGGAAAGTGATTTCCAATAATGCATAGATTTCATAGGAATTCAATGCATTTCAAAACATACTTGATAAACCTTATCATTCATAATATTCATGAACTTGCACACATATAGTAAAACCTTACCATCATACATAAGAAACTTCATCATTACACCCACACCATTAGCAATCATTCATCATTAGAAAACTTACTGTCATAATTGGGTGGGCTCATGTATGTAGACGTTAAATCATGTAACTCAAGAGAACTATGCATTAACTTAATGAAAATCACCTGTTTTAATTATTCTTAGATAACCCACCACAATCTTACATATCATCTTTCAACATTAGACATATAATTATGTAATTTATCTCATAAAATCATCAATTTCATTATAACATCCTAGCATAATCAATTCCATAACTTTAATCCTCATAAAATAGATCATAGGAGAAAACTCTTAAACTCAATTCATGCAATAGATGAAGAATATTGACACAATCCATACTTAATAATCAACATTTAATTTGAAGGAATTTGTTAAAATAGGTTTGGGGGCTCCATCAACGAAGGAATCTATGGATGAAAAAGCCCACATACTTTAATCGTGAGATTTCTTGAAGGAACTTGAGGAAGACTTGTGGGCTTCACTTAAATTCTTAAGATCCCAAGAGAGTTATTGGAAATATTGAGATTGAATTGAGGAATTGGTGAGGATATTTGGGAGAAAATTAGGGCTAAAATGACTTACAATAGTGTGTGGGTTTGATGGGTTAAAACCCCTTCTTGGGAAGTACAAATATCATCAAGAGTAAGAAAAAAAAGGTTTTGAAGTGTCCCGGTGGAAAAATGGATGGTCCAAATGTCCCATCATCAAACCATTTGGTGACACACCGAAAGAACCTTTAGACCACCCTTTTCACAGTTTTAGAAACTTTTCAGAGCAATTCGGCGACCAATTCGGCGTTCAAACTAACCATCACCCTGTTTGACAACCCTGACAAGCTTTAGTAAAATGGCCATAACCTTTTACTCCAAATTATAATAAGGCAAAATCAGATGTGTTGGAAAATTAATTCAAAGACCTAAAATTTGGTAGGTTATGAGTCACCTAATTTATTATGTGCTAAGAGATATGATCATTTGAAGTTGATCTTTATATGAATTCACATCGAAACTTAGTCGATTGGAATCCCTTGGTCTTGGCTCGATGTAAGACATGTCCTATGACCGCAAAATCAACTTTGAATAACTAGAAATTGATTCCACCATATAAGATTCATCATGTTGAGTCTATACGTATATGAAGAATGACTCGGATCCTAGCTTAAGATCTAGACATTATAGGTAAAGAGAACACAAGAAAATTAATAGGAAGAATGCTTTGTTAAAACTTTAGTTGATTTTTATGTGATGGTATTACAAAAGAATGCACATCTATTTATACTACTTATATAGGGGCTAATACGTAAACAATGATTGTTAACAAGTCCCTACATCTATAACTATAACTATAACTATATCATTAGAAGCATGAACTACAAAACCTAAAAGTTGAATTACTAAAACACCATTTTACTACATATCTGAATATTCTAACTAGCTTCCCTTTAAAAAAATTACAAAAAGATGTAAACCTACAAAACACCTTTGTGGCTCTACCGAATAATTGTTAGAGAATTAATGCACAAATTTGTATGTGTTTCTATTCCAACATTGCTAAGCTATGAATTTGACAATATGTTGATAAATACTTTTTACTTGTTCAAAAAATCTCACTTTACTATGCTTTTCCTTTCTAATCAAATTTACGCGTATGGATTCTTGAAATTATGTAATTACTCAATTTTCTATTGATGTAGTTCGTACTCGAGCCACTGATCCAAACTTTATACAAATCATAATTTGCTAGCGCTATTTGATGGTTTAACCTATTAATATATGATTTTTTTTTACATAGTCAGATACTGATGTTCTGCCTTAGTTAATTTTTGAAAGTCAAGGTTGAGTTTTTCCCATTAAAGGAGAATTTTAAATGCCCCATGTAATAATTGAAAGAGTAATATTAATTAACACTTTTTCTTAATGACAAAAATTAAATTATTTTTTTGTATTTTTATCATGTTTGAGTAAATTTATTATCATTTGCATGTGCTCCTGCTTTACATTAGTGTGGTCTCATATTGTGGTTACATATGTCTCCTGATTGATACTTTTTTATGAAATGTGCTTAAACGCCCCAAAAACACCTCTAAAATATGCTTCGAAAATGCTCATAATCATAATTTTCATATATCTCAAAATCTGTGCGTGATATCGAAAATTTGACTTCATATTCGTGATCAGGAGGCAAAATTGAGTGAGAATTGGGTATAACCCCAATTATAGGAACCATAGCAAAAAATTATTTTTCAAAAATTTCCTTATCCAGTGTGCATCCGCAACGAGACCGCGACTCGAACTGGATGCGAAGCAGTGTATTATTGTCCTGCACGATGGCTCTGCAATGTGGACCTATTGGAGAAATATTAGCTTTTCCTTAGCTTTTCATTTTGTCCCAAGGGCCTTGCAGTCTTGGCCCCATGCCCACCCATGCGTAAACTTATATTTAGCCATTTTCAACTCTATATCACTCAAAATATCCTCAAAAACCTCTCTAACACTAAGCCAAATATTTCATCCAAATTCAAGTATCTCAAACTTAATTATGGATCTTAACAATTTCATTCAAGCTTCAAGTTCTCTTCAAATCTACATCAAGGAAATCCCCAAGTTTAAGGTATGTGGGTTTCAACCAGGGGTCCTTTCACCCTTGGTGCCTAACCTTCCTTTTTTATGAAAAATGCATGTTCCTAAGTTGTGTTACTTATGGGTATCATTTATTATGAATTATAATTACAAATTATGTTGGGATTTTATAAAATGTTGATTGGAACACATGTCTACCTATTTCAAGTTTATACAGTGAGATGGTTTGACTATTGTGACTATGCATATTTTGGGCTATGAAACTACAATCCATTATGGGATTTGATCATAGATTTCAAGGTATCTTACATGAGGGTTTTATTATGCATTGGTGGGTTGTTTTACATTAAGTTTTCACACATTATTTCACTCTTGAGTTGCATGATTTTGAACTAGCATTACACACCCGCCAAGTATTTGATAAAATATCTTGACAAGGATTCTTGAGCTATTGATGATCTATTGCATGGATTATGAATAAGTGACTCTATGATGATTAAGGGATTGTAAGTATGTATTGAATTCATGAATGTATCTATAGTGTTGCAAGTTGACCACACCTTATTGGGGGGTAACGTGCCCAACCACCTTGTTGAGGGGTGACATACCTTGACCACCTCATCGAGGAGTGACATGCCCATACTACCACATCGAGGGGTATGCACCTTGACCACCTCATCAGGGGGTGACATGCTCGTACTACCATATTGAGGGGTAGGCACCTCAATCACCTTCCAAGGGGGTGACATGCCTTGGATTCCAAGTATAGTTGCTTGGTCTATGATTATGGTCTCCTACTACATATGTATTATGTTCTATACAAGATATGTAATTTAAAAGCATGTTTTACTTAAAGCATTGATCATGTATGTCATATTAATACTACACTTATCCATTGCTTATGATTATGCATTTTGACTACTTTGACTTATGTCTTGTTGCATTGAATCCTACATACTTAGTATATTAAAACATACTAATGTATACTCTATGCCTACATGATGTTACCATATAGGAATCGAAGCACCTCATGATCATCCTCTACGTGGCTAGTTTTGGCATCTTGAAGATAAGTTTTTCGTGAGTCCTCAAGTTCGGGGACACTAGCTATACTGCTTTTGCTTATGTTATTTCTCTATGTTGATCTTTTGATACTATAAGGATGAGCCCGGAAAGTGTCTTAACCCCCACCTAATTTATGTGTAGAGGTGTTGTTAGAACAATTGATATACTCATGCTTTGAGCTTTGACTCTTTATGCTTTATAAATGTCAAGATTCCCTTAGTCCTTTTTCCCTTGTTTATGATGTTTTTGTTGTTTACTTTGCTTCCGCGATCAAGAATGTGTAAGATATGATAAGAGGAATATTTGGGTTCCTTCGAGTCTCCATTCCCCATGTCACGTCTAGGCCCTAGGCTTGGACCATGACAAACTTGGTATCAGAGAACAAGGTTGTTAAATGTCTTAGAAATCCAACACATTACATTAATTAGAGTCTTGTTCATGATTGTGAAGTGCACCACAACTATGAGAAAGAGGCTATAAGGTGTTTTAGAAAATGTTTCCCTTCTTCGTGAACTATGTCGTGCTTTAGGAGTAAGGTAAGGTTTTTCCTCTAATGAATGTTCTTTGCTATTTTAGATCATGCCTATTCCAAGAGGAAGAAAAGTCATACTACTAAGGAGCAACCGACCCCTCCTACTCTTCAAGATCCTTAAGACGGGGGTGTGCCCCATGAAGAGCTATGGGATACTATTACCATGTTGTCCCATGCCATGACTAATCAAATCAATGAAGGGGCTCAAGCCCCTCATGCTCCTACTCCGGCCTTAAGAGTGAGGGAGTTTACTAGAATGAAGCCACCAGAGTTTCAGGGGTCTAAGATGGATAAGGATCCACAAGAATTCATTGATGAGGTGTATAAGGTGTCGTCCATTATGGGGGTTAACTTGGAGGAAAAGGCAGAGTCGGCGGCCTACCAACTCAAAAGGGTGGTTCAAATATGGTTCACTTAATTGAAGATGGAGAAGGGGAATGGTGATGCTATCCCTTGGGAAGAATTCAAAGCGGCATTTCTCAACCGATTCTTTCCAATTGATCTTAGGGAGGCGAAAATATGGAATTTATGAATCTAAAGCAAGGTTCTATGAGTATGAGGGAGTATGCCCTCAAGTTCAACCAACTCTCCAAGTATGCCTCACAATTGGTTGCCAATCTAAGGTCTAGGATGAACAAAATTATGTCTGGTCTGTCTAACTTGGTGAATGAGAAGTGTCGCACTATCATGTTAACAAGTGATATGGATTTGTCCCACCTCATGACATATGCCAAAGAGCTAGAGGAAGAAAAGTTGAGAAAGAGAAGAAGTGGTGAGGCCAAGAGGGCCCGTCTTGAAGGTGGATTCCAACATTTCAAGGGTGACCAATTTCCTCAAAGCCCTAAGTTTCAAGTCCAAGGGTTTTCTAATGTTCCTAATAGGAAGTTTGCTAATGATAATCAAAGATCCTAAGGTAGGGGTGGTGGGGTACCAAATCCTAGGTGCCCAAGGTGTGAAAGAAATCATAGTGGTCCATGTTTGAAGAATTCTAATGCTTGCTTTGGTTGTGGTGAAGTGGGTCATAAGGTGATTGATTGTACACGTGCATAAAACAAGGGTAGAGATGGTCATCCACAAGGCCAAAGTACAAATACGGGTCCAAAGGGAAGAGGAGGCCAACACAGGGGTGCTCCAAGGCAAAATAGGTTCTATGCTCTTCAAGGGAGACAAGGGGTAGATGAGAGCCCGATACCGTTATTGGTATGTTAAAGATTTTTGATTTTGATGCGTAAGCATTGATTGACCCTGGTGCCAATCTTTCTCTTATTACTCCTTTTGTTGCCAAAAAGCTTCAGTTAGCCCTAAATTGTTGTGTGATCCTTCTGAAGTGTCTACCCCCATTGATGAGTCTATTGTTGCTAAAAGAGTCTATAGAAATTTTTCTGTATTTATATTGCATAAAATATTGCCTTGTGATTTTGTTGAGTTAGATATGGTAGATTTTGATATCATTCTTGGGATGGATTGGTTGCATGCATATTATGCTTCTATTGATTGTAGAACCCATAGGATCGAATTCCAATTCCCTAATGAGCTCGTCCCCCTAATGAGCCCGTCCTTGAGTGAGAAAGTTATGATGTGGTGGTCAAGGGTAGATTCATTTCTTGCATTAAAACCCAAAAGTTGATTTCTAAGGGGCATCTTTATCATCTTGTGAGGTTTAGGGATATTGAGTCCAAAGTCCTTCATATAGAGTTGGTTTTGGTGGTTAATGAGTTACTTGATGTCTTTCCCGATGAGCTTCCCAGTGTTCCTCCCAAAATGGAAATAGATTTCTGTATAGACCTTCTTCCCGATACTCGACCCATTTCTATTCTCCTTTACCATATGGACCCAGCGGAGTTGAAGGAGTTGAAGGAGCAATTGATGGATTTGTTGGAGAAGGATTTTATTGGGCCTAGCCAATCACCTTTGGGTACACCGGTCTTGTTTGTGAAGAAGAAGGATGGTTCTCTTAGAATGTGTATTGATTACTGGCAACTTAATAGGGTCACCATCAAGAATAAGTACCCTCTACCAAGGATCGATGACTTCTTTGATCAACTTCAAGGGGCTAGTCACTTCTCTAAGGTTGATCCTCAATCTGGGTATCACCAAGTGAAAGTGAGGGAGTGTGGCATTCTTAAGACGGCCTTCCAGACTATGTATGGGCATTTTCAGTTTGTGGTTATTTCCTTTGGGTTGACTAATGCACCAGTTATATTCTTGGATCTTATGAATAGGGTCTTTAAATCCTACCTTGATTTGTTTGTGGTGGATTTTATTGATGATATCTTGATCTATTCCCATAGTGAGGAGGAGTATGTGGATCACTTGAGGGTGGTATTGTAAATCTTGAGGGAGGAGAAATTGTACGCTAAATATGAAAAATGTGAGTTTTGGTTGAAGGAGGTTGCTTTCTTAGGACATGTGCTGTTGGATGATGGCATTAAGGTGGATCTTAAGAAGAATGGAAGTGATTAGAAATTGGTCTAGACCTTTGACTCCATCGGATATTAGAATTTTCTTGGGTTCGGTGGGTTATTACTGGAGGTTTGTAAATGGGTTCTTTTCAATTGCTTCTCCAATGACTAAGTTGACCAAAAGAAGGAAAAATTTGTGTTGACTGATGAGTGTGAAAAGAGTTTTCAAACTTTGAAGGATAAGCTTGTCTCCGCTCCTATCTTGGCTCTACCGGAAGGGTTGGAAGGGTTTGTCGTGTATTGTGATGCCTCAAGAATTCGTTTTGGGGTATATTTTGATGCAAAGTGGTAAGGTGATAACGTATGCTTCTAGACAACTTAAAGTATATGAGAAGAACTATCCCACCTATGATCTTGAATTGGCAGCCGTTGTATTTGCTTTGAAAATTTGGCGTCACTACTTGTATAGGGTCCATATTAATGTGTTCACCGATCATAAGAGTCTCCAATGTGTATTAACCCAAAAAGATCTCAACTTGAGACAAAGAAGGTGGTAAAAGTTTCTCAAAGATTATGATATGAGTGTGCATTATCACACCAGCAAAGCTAATGTTGTCGTCGATGCTCTAAGTAAGGTGTCTATGGCTAGCCTATCTCATGCTGATGATAGTGGCAAAGAGTGGCTAGAGAGGTCCATCGGTTGGCTAGATTGGGGGTTTAGGATTGAAAAAGTTGATCTAAGTAGGATGTCTATGGGTAGCCTAGCTCATGCTGATGATAGTGGCGAAGAGTAGCTAGAGAGGTCCATCGGTTGGCTAGATTGGGGGTTTAGGTTTGAAGAAGTTGATAATGGTGGGGTAGTGGTTGTTGATGGCTCTAAGTCTTCCTTGATTGAGGAAGTAAAGGCAAAGCAAGATCTTGACTCCGCCTTTCTATGATGGGAGATGAAAAAGTGGAGGTTTTCTCCCAAGGGGGAGATGGTACCCTTAGGTACCAAGGTAGATTATGTGTGTCTAGTGTTGATGACTTGAGAAAGAAGATTTTGATGAGGCTTATGATTCTTCCTATTTTATTCACCCCGGTTCTACAAAGATGTATAGAGATTTAAGGAAAGTGTATTGGTGGAATGGTATGAAGAGAGATATTGCAAGGTTTGTATCCAGATGTCACAATTGCCAACAAGTGAAAGCCGAACATCAAAAGTCGGGTGGCCGAGCCCAAGATATAGAGATTCCTACTTGGAAGTGGGAGGAAATCAACATGGTTTTTGTGGTTGGGTTGCCCAAGACTAGAAAACATTTTTATTCTATTTGGGTTGTGGTTGATAGAATGACAAAGTCGGCTCATTCCCTACTGGTCAAAACTACTTGTGGTGCCGAAGATTATGCTAAATTGTACATTATTGAGTTGATTAGATTACATGGAGTTGTCTTTGTCTATCATTTCGAATCGTGGTGCTCAATTTACTTCTCACTTTTAGAGGTCTTTCCAAAGAGGTATTAGTGCCAAGTAAAGCTTAGCACAGACTTTCACTCTCATATGGATGGCCAAGACGAAGAGCTATCCAAACTCTTATGGATATACTTAGAGTTTGTTTTTTGGAGTTTAAGGATAGTTGGGATGATCATCTTCCACTCATTGAATTTGCTTACAACAATAGCTACCACTCAAGCATTGGTATGGCTCCTTTTGAATCTCTTTATGGTAGGCGTTGTAGATCACCGGTTGGGGGTTTATAGTGGGGGAAATGGCTTTGCTAGGTTCGGATTTGGTCATGAACACCTTGGAGAAGGTGAGGTTGATAAGGGAGAAATTGAAAATAGCCCAAAGTAGACAAAATTCTTATTCCGATGTGAGGAGAAGGGGTCTTGAATTTAAGGTTAGTAATAGGGTCTATTTGAAGTTCTCACCTATAAAGAGTGTGGTTCACTTTGGAAAGAAGGGTAAATTAAGCCCAAGGTTTGTAGGCCCTTATAGAGTATTGAGGAGGATTTGTAAGGTGGTTTATGAGTTGGAGTTGCCCATGATATGAACATGATTCATCTTATTTTCCATGTATCTATGTTGAGAAATGTGTGGGTGAACCAAGTGCTATTGTACCTTTGGATGTTGTGGGTGTGGTAGAAGATAAGTTGACTTATGAGGAGGTTCTGGTAGAAATTTTGGATAGACAAGTAAAGAGGTTGAGAAACAATAATATAACTTCCGTCAAGGTTCTTTGGAGAAACTAATAAGTTGATAGTGCCTCATGGGAAGAGTAGGCGGACATAAGAAAGCGATATCCATATCTCATCCACTCTACTCAAGCCTAAGGTACTAATTTAAGTTCCCTTGTATGATTTTAAGTCTTAAGTTTTAGGCCCTATGTCATTTTATATGCGTTCATGTTTATGTCGACAAGTTTATGGTGATTTTTGACACTTATATTGAGAATTTTAAAAATAGTGTTTAAGTGCATTGTTGCATACTTTTGGGGTTAATTCTTCATGATTACTTTTCTTGTGTACGCTTCTTTGACATTCCAAGACAAATGTTCCCAAGGAGGAGATATTGAAAAGCCCCAAAATGCCCCAAAAATGTGCTTCGAAAATACTCATAATCGTAATTTCTATATTTCTCAAAATTCGTCATGATATCAAAAAATTCGGCTTCATATTCGTGATCAGGGAAAAAATTAAGTGGAAGATGAGTATAACCCTGATTTGAGAGAAATCGTAGTGAAAAATCATTTTCAAAAGTTTCCTTATCTAGTGTGCATCTGCGAGTAGACCGCGACGCGGATTGGGCGTCGAGCAGTGTATTTTTGTCCTGCTCGATGGCTCAGTAATGTGGACCTATTGCAGAACAATGTTAGTTTTTCCTCGGTTTTTCATTTTGACCCAAGGGCCTTGGGGTCTTGGCCCCATGCCCACCCATGCGTAAGAACACATATACTTAGCCATTTAAAACTCTATATCACTCAACCCTTTCTAACACTTAGCCAAATATTTCATCCAAATTCGAGTGTCTCAAGTGTGACACCCCATAACTCCATACTTTTGTACCCATGTTTTAAGCCTTATTTGGTTAGATTGGGGCTGTATTAGATTCATAGGAGACTCCTAGTACCTAGACGAGTTCAAGACTTCCCTAAGAGTTGAGTTTTGAGTGATGGTTCATGCAAGGGTCAACTTTAAACAAGC